>PVJS01021466.1:25000-31474 GCA_004027185.1 Glis glis
TTTTTAAAAATTTTCTATTTAGATGCAAAAAGGGAGAAGAATTAGCATAGTTCCATCCTTGGTGCAACCTGAAGTGTAAAGAAAGATCTTTCAAACATAAAATAATTGATGAACTTACTTTAAAAATTGTACACAGTCTATTCGTTCACAGAGTTTTTCCGTTTTCTTATCCCACACTTCCACAATGGGACTATTTTTCTTAGCAACGTAGAGAGCCGTATCCACTGCCACTGCTATGATGTTAGAATCATTGAACGCTGCATAAGAAAACCTAGGGAAGAAAAGAAACATCAAAAAGACATATACTACAGCTGTATATGTACTCTTAAGGCATTTAAAGTTAACACTATTTTGAAAAAATAAACTATTTTGAAAAATAAACTATTTTCCCCTAGCCACTCTGAATTGAATATATAACTTCCTGTGCTACTATACCTCCTTTTGGTGACTTTAATATGTTTCCTTTGATAAAAAGACTATAACTAATGTTTATTTTGAGTTTGAGTTTTCATTTCAGTTCTATCTTGTTCTTTTTAGAATTTTATACTATATCTTAAGTCCTAAAAGAAATATTCTTATAAGATTTGTAATTTTGGGATGTTGCAATAAAATCCTTGTTATTGTGAATGCTTGAAATTTCTTTTTGTACTGGAATTGAGTTGAGGGACATTCTACATCTTAACTATACCCCAGCCCTATTTTGTTTTATTTATTTGTTTATGTATTAATTTTTCAATTTGAAACAGGGTCTCACTAAGTTGCTGAGGGTTTTGCTAAATTACTGAGTCAGGCCTCGAATTTACAATCCTCTAGTCTCAGCCTTCCAAGTACTGAGATTACAGGCATGCACTACCATGCCTGGCAAATGTTTAGAAATGTGTTATCCATTTACAGCTCGAATTATAAAACACAAGATATTGAAATAAGTGTTAGTGGCAGTATCTTCAAGAGTCAAAGCCAGGGATACCCTTGCATCAACTTAAGTCAACCAAGTTATGAGAACAAAATTCTACATCACCCAAACATACAGAGAACATAAATTGTTTGCCAACCCCCCCTTGAAAACAAAGAAAGATTAAAAAAAAACCTTTTAAATAACTTTCCTCCAACCTAAGACATTTGACACTGTACATATTTCACAACAGACTGGCGACCGTGAGCCCCAGCTGTATGGCAAGCTCCTAATTAGCCTTTGAGGCTTAACCTAAATGTCAGATTCTCTGGAATTCTTCCCTGACCTATCAAAATAGAGCAACCACTCCTTTTCCCTCCCTGGTGCAGCTGTCATTTTATAGTCTTTATTAAACATAACATTTCAGCTGGGCATGGTGGTGCATGCCTGTAATCCCAGCAACTCAGGAAGCTGAGGAAGAAAGATCAGGAGTTCAAGCCCAGCCTGGGCAATTTAGCAAGACCCTGTCTCAAATTAAGAAATATTTTTTTTATTTATTAGTGTTTTCCTCACACTAGACTATAAGTACAATTTCTTAAGGACAAGCATCATTTATTTTCTATATATCCACAATCCAGTAAAGACTGTGGGTTAACATAGGTAAGTGCCTCTGATATACCAGGCAGTTTGTTAAATGGATGGACAGGAGGTAGATTGATGGAGAATGAACCAACAGGAAGAATGAATGACAAGAAAAAAAGTAAATATAGTTAACATTGCAGTTGAATCACACAAGTGATAAGAAAATACCTCAGGGATATAACAATCATTAGTATTTTTTCTATTCTTTCAAGAGAGATGAAAATACGATGTGTTGACAGAGAGCCACTATATTTTGAGTAATTTTTTTTCTGGAGTATTTGCTATATTTAGTAGAAGGTAGTTCTAGTTATCACAAAGTTTTATGCAGGGGTGTTCTACCTCTGAGCTATACCGACGGCCCTATTTTTTTTCCTTGAAAAAGGGTCTCACTAAGTTGCTGAGGCTGCCTTTAAACCTGTGATCCTCCTGTCTTAGCCTTCCAAGTACTGAGATTACAGGAGTATACCACCACCCACCCCCTTGGGTTTTTATAATTTATAAAGCAGTTTTGTGTGTTGTCTAGTTTGATCCTTAATAATAAACGTAATCTCAATGTTTATAATTCTAGATAAAAAAAGGCTTACAAATGTTAAATAATTTGCTCAAGGCCATATGACTAGCTTGTTGCAGACCCAGGACTCAAAACAAGTCCTATGGAGTCTCCTACTACCCCGTGTGCCTTTCAACCAGACAGCGTGGACAGCGATAGGAGGGTAAAGAGGCGGCAGCTCTGAATAGGGATACGATGTCTGTGTATTGGGAAGAGACCCAGGCAACAAAAGACACTTTTTAGGAAAAAGCAAAGTTTTCCAAGTGTTTACAATAATAATCCCTTTTGAAAAAGAATCATCTTTGAGAGCCTAATATTTATGGATGTCCTGTAGTAAAGCAGCCATACCTTCGAATCTTTTTTTTTCCTTTTTTTTTGTGGCATGGGGGATTGAACCTACACCCCAGCCCTATTTTTTATTCTTTATTTTGAAACAGGGTCTCACTAAGTAGCTGAGGCTGGCCGCGAACCCGGATCCTCTGGTCTCAGCCTCCCAAGTACTGGGATTACAAGCATGCGCCACCAGGTCTGTAATTGTTTTATTTCATAGAGCATTGTTTGGGTTCATGGGTATCAATTAACCCCTTAAAATTCCATATAAGATTTAAACTAAGCCAGGCACGGTGGCACATAGCTACAATCCCAGTACTTGGGAGGCTGAGACAGGAGGATCATGAAGGGTCTGGCAGGCTAACTTAAGGAATTCAGGTTCGTGAAAACGACGATGAGATGCCAATGAAGAATTTTAAGAGAGAAGTGGACAGAAAGATGCTATTGTTAACATGGTCATAGATAGATGACAGCACGGGGAACAAAGAGAAGCACAAGGATTTGTGAGACGATTAGGAGAGTCAAGTGGACAAAGGGAACGAAGGACAAAGGGTCCCGTATGGCTCCCAAGTCTCAATCTTGGACAGCCAGATAGATGTTTGAAACTAGGAAAGTTCCCGAAACAGGGATCTGTGGCCCAAAGCTAATAACAATCTCAATAATACTTAACATTTATTAAGAGCTTAACACACCGGGCGTGGTGGCGCACGCTTGTAATCCCAGTACTTGGGAGGCGGAGACCGGAGGATCCGGGTTCGCGGCCAGCCTCAGCTACTTAGTGAGGCCCTCTGCAACTTTGTGAGACCTGGTTTCAAAATAAAGAATAAAAAATAGGGCCGGGGGTGTAGCTCGGAGGTTAAACGCCCCTGGGTTCAATCCCCGGTACCGCAAAAAAAAAAAAAAAAAAGCTTAACAGGTCCTAGGCTGTATGTTAAGCTCCTTACATTAATTTCCTTATTTAATATTTCAAACACAGCTATGAGATAGCGTAATCTTCAAGCATGAGAAGACTGAAGATTTGAACGGTTCTTGCAAAGCTGATATCTGAACTATAACTTATGTTCTTGCCCACCATCCCACACGGCTTACCAACCAAGAAGCATAATTAAAAAGAACTAGAGAGAAAATAGGAAACCAAAGAAACTTCAGATAAATGAAGAAGCTAGAGGTAGAGAATCACAGGTTCATGGCCAGCCTCAGCAACCTAGCGAGGCCCTATCTCAAAAAAAAAAAAAAAATACAATAGGGCTGGGGGTGTAGCTCAGAGGTAGAAAGCCCCTGGGTTCAATCCCCAGTACAGCAAAAACAAAAAGCAAAATAGATAAATGGAGAAAAACCAGTAGAATAGTGGAAAAGGGTTAGGTATGGGAGGTAGGAAGAGAAAAAAAGGAGAATTGATGGAGGAGACAGTTCAAATAATGATAATACCATATCCATACATGAAGGTATTACTACCATTCTCACTAATATGTACCAGGGGGAGACTGAGGAGGGAGAGAATTCAGAGAGAAACACACCAAGCGTCTGTGCACGCATGCTTGTATCACTATGATGTATAATTACAATACACCAATAAAAGTATACTTAAAAAACAACCAAATTTGGTTAAAAATAATTTAAAAATTAGAACAATAGATTAGAATGAGGTTCATATTTTATTTTATTCTCGTTTGAAATTATCACTAACTTGGCTATTATTTTGATAATTAGTTATCAAATCTAGAAACAACATTATCCTACAGCCTAATTTTTTCTATAATCAATACCTAATGGAATTAGGTATTGATTTATATATACAATCCAAAATTGTATATATAAAAATCATGAATTTAGTAAAATACTGAGTTGACTGCCTTCTAATTCCATATGTCTAATCCAAAATGGATAAAATGAAATTGTTAAAATTTTAGATTGGCAAATACTACTAGTATTATAATGAACTTATATTCTTTTATCCCAAAAGTGATTAGGCTACTTGGTTTTTAAATGGTCCTCTACTTTCTGGGATTTTCAAATTTTTCTATAATGAATGATTCATTTTATTATAAAAAATACATATATATATATATTTTTTTTTTTTTTGCGGTACTGGGGATTGAACCCAGGGGCATTCTGCCTCCGGGCTACACCCCCAGTCCTATATTTTATTCTTCATTTTGAAACAGGTTCTCACTAAGTTGCGGAGGGCCTCACTAAGTAGCTGAGGCTGGCCGCGAACCTGCGATCCTCCTGTCCCAGCCTCCCAAGTACTGGGATGACAAGCGTGTGCCACCACTCCCAGCAAAGTAAATTATGTATTTTAAAATATCTTAACTATGGATTATCAGTATCAGCAATATGATTATAACGAGTAAGCACAAATAAAAGGTAAATCAGTTTTGTACAAAGAAAATAACTTACAGTTGATTTGTCCTTGTCTCGATGAGTTTCTGAACGGTGAAATCAGTAGAAAATGAGAAGACCTTTGTGCCACATCCTCCCCACATGATGTTCTTTTCAGATGAATTCACGGATTCGCTTAAACACATCAGTGGGGTGCTGTCATTGCCTATATTAAGTACCTTCAAAGGAGCGGCTCCTTTACACTTTGCCCAAAAGACAAAACACACTCAGTGAACTAAGTAGCTATGAAATTAAACACTATAACATTTTTGCTTTCTGACATGACTTTCCATCTTAAGTGATTAGAGGTATTAAAATAAAAATTCAGATATGCTTTTCGAAATGTCTATAAAAACAGGATTCAATTAAAAAGGATACCAGGGATCGTTTTCAAAATATCATCATTATAGCAAGTCCTGTTATTTCATGAAAAAGTTATACAAGAAATAAGCTAGGGATTATACTCTACTTCTGTGTCTCTCTGGATAATAGCAAGGAGTATAAATGGGTAGAAAGTTGGATAAATAGATGAAATCATCCATGAATAGAGGGATGAAGGAATAAACATTTTAATGATTAAATAAGAATCCAAAGAACATAAAACTAAATGATTTCTTCAAAGCTAAAAAAAATTAATGGCAAGCCAGACTTCTTTTTTTATTTTTATTATTTATTTATTTATTTATTTATTTGTGTGTGTGTGTGTGTGTGTGTGTGTGTGTGTGTGCAAGCTGATATTTAACCCAGGGCCTCATGCAGGCTAAGCACTTGTTCTACTGAGCTATGTCCTAACCATAAGCCAGATTTAAAATTTAAGTATTCTTTGCTTTCTCTACAATATATTTATAAGGAATCATCTACTTCATTCATACAAATTGAATTATTGCCATTGCTAACATTACAAATCAGATCTTATATATCATGTTATCCTTATTTCATTCATAAAAAACATTCAATCATGAAGTGTTTTCAGAGGATCCGATGCGTACAAGATTTTATGAAGCAATGAGAAGCTGAAAACCAGAGTTTATGATCCTTGTTCCCAAGGACTTTAAAACCACAGAGGAGGGGGACAAGACACCTAATACAAAGGACTTAAAATAAATTTGATGCAGAACGTATTCAATATTTACCTTAACAGACTTATCTTCAAAAATAGCCAGATTGCCATTAGCGGTTCCCACCAAAAGAAAACTTTTTTGCTTGCTAAAAGGAAAAATGTCAAAGTTTTTATAAAAGAACATTTACATTAACTAAAAGGACCTTGTAGTTCTTCCCAGCTTGACTTAACTTTATTCATTTATTTATTTTGTGGTACTAGGGATCGAACCCAGGGGCGTTCTACCTCCAAGCTACACCCCCAGACCTATTTTTTTATTTTTTTAAATTTTGAAACAGGGTCTGGCTAAGTTGATGAGGCTGGCCTGGAACCTGGAATCCTCCTGTCTCAGGCTCCCAAGTACTGGGACTACAAGTGTGTATTACCACACCTGGCTTGTTTCAGGGATTTTTTAAAATTATTTTTATACTTTTATTGGTACATTATAGTCTCACATCATAATGTTTCAGGTTTTTCTTTTTTTTTTTTTTGCGGTACTGGGGATTGAACCCAGGGGCGTTTTACCTCCGAGCTACACCCCAGTCCTATTTTTTATACTTTATTTTGAAACAGGGTCTC
>PVJS01021467.1:0-31477 GCA_004027185.1 Glis glis
TATATGTATATATAGTATATTCTATATATACATATACTATATAACTATATATATAACTATATATATGACTGCATATGTACTAGTACTAGTATACTATATGTACTATATATGCTATATATAATTAGTATATATAAGTACAGTTAGCATATATGAGTATATAGTATAACTATATAACTATACAATATAATATTGTTATATTACTATACTATATATAATCATTGTATCTTTGTATGCATATAGATATATAGGTAGATATATATGTACACATACACATATATAAATACACACACACACATATATGTGTGTATCAAAGTGCTCAAAGTGGTGGGTTCTAATTCTCTACTGTTTGGAGTGTAAATTGGCTCAGTTTGGGGGACAGTAATATTAGAGAGTAATTCTATTTATTTATTTATTTATTTATTGTACCAGGGATTGAACCTAGGGGCATTCTACCTCCAGGCTACACCCTCAGCCCTATTTTTTATTCTTTATTTTGAAACAGGGTCTCACTAAGTGGCCGCGAACCCGGATCCTCCAGCCTCAGCCTCCAAGTCCTGGGATGACAAGCGTGCACCACCACACCCGGCAATGAGAGAGGAATTCTAACACACAGGTGAGATTCGCTGTCCAAGAGAGTGACCTGGCAGAGTACTTCTCGTGAGCCTCGACGATGTCCCGGCTTCTAGATCCCACGATTGCAGGCAGAAGTCTCCCCTAAGCAAATGACCTGGAATGGACGCACGGGTACCACAGGACGACATCCTTGTTGCATCAACTGTAAGAGTTAAGAATCAGAAATAAGCAAGTCACTAACATGTGGAGCTTGCTAAGTCCATGTTCTATTTATCTCTTGCTATGTATAAAAAGATCCCCACACTTGGTGACGTCAAAGAATCACAATCCCGTGTTTTATGCACAGATCTGCCACGTGTGCAGAATTGGACGGGAACGCTTCCGTCTAGCTCAGAGCGAGCTGGTCCTCCGACGGGCGGCTTCCAAGGCCGAGGCCTGGGTCAGCTGGGAGCTGCACTCTCTGAACACGGCATTTCCACCGCGCAGTCGTAGAGCATCTGACTTCTCCCCCCTGGCTCAAGACTCTAAGGTTTAGTGCTCCGAGGGAAAGGCGGTACAACGTGCCAGTTTCTTTAAGTTCATGCCAGGAAATAGACACAGCATTACTTCTGCCCTTTTTGATCAATCAAAGTCACAGATCGATACCTCTAAATTTAAAGCACGGGGCCATAGCCCCCACCTCTCCATGGGAGATAGATCGAGGAATTTGCAGCCATCTTTAATGCCCTGAGATCAGTTCTGCCGATGCCACACGATGCATGATGTCAACGAAGAGATTTTAAAGACATGGTACAATTGAAAAAGCAAAACAAAACAAAAACAAATTTAGGACTAAAAATGTTATAGATGGTCTGATACAAACACCAAAACTATCTATCTATCTGGTAGCTAGGAACATGAATTATTTTATTTCCCCGGCATATTTGCTAAGCTTCTCACAGCGCATGCCCAGCCCGTAGAAAGGCTGTGTGTGGCTCTCCGTGATTCTGAAGCATGGGAAAGCTCACACTCAGCGCCCCTTTCCAGCTTCTAGAAAGAACTCTGGCTGCCCAGCACCAGCTGGCTGGAGGAGAACTGGCACCCGGCCCCTCCTGAGGGGTGCAGACTCCCTAGTTCGCCCTGGCTCCCGCGGGCCTGGCTTCTGCCTTAATGATCCCTGTGGGCCCCCTATGGGCATCCGAGTTTCATCCCCCTCAACTCACATTCATCACTGGGACGCACCAACGGGGCTTTGCTAACAACGTAAGGCGGAGCACGGGGCAAGTCTGTCTGTGGGGACAAGGTGGGGCCTTGGGTATAAACGCCCTGGATGTCTCTTTCCTGCCTCTCTCGATCTTTCTCCCCAGAATATATCGCAGACAAGACGTCGTGGACTACAGGGCCACCAAGTGTCACCAGCCATGCAAACACGTCCAGAGAAAGGAGAGGGTTGAAAAGGTGAGCATTCCAGGGGAGAGCTAGAAACGAGAGAAGAGATGGAGATGTCAGAGCGGGCGCCTGGGTCCGAGAAGAGGGAGAAAAAGAACAAACGCGTGGGTAAGGGGACAGGGTGGGAAATGGCCTTTCTGTGCAGCTAACACGGTCAGGCCGCGAACCCTGCCCCCCGCCCCGACCCTCCACTGGTATTCAACTGCTCCCCCAGTCGAACCCTGCCCCCTGCCCCGACCCTCCACCGGTGCTCAACTGCTCCTCCAGATGTGCTGTAGATTACTGGAATGTGCCTGTCATCCCAGTACGTGGAGGCTGAGACAGGAGGATCGCAGGTTTGAGGCCAGCCCAAGCAACTTAGCTGAGACCTTCAGCAACCTAGCAAGACCCTGTTTTAAAATAAAAAAGTAAAAGGGCTGGAGGTGTATCTCAGAGGTAGAACTCCCCTGGGTTCAATCCCCAGTACCAAAAAGAAAAAAAAAGTTGCTATAGAGAGCCGGAAGTAGCCTGGCAGCCTCTTAACAAATTAGGGTCACTTGAGAACCAACTTCACGATCATGAGTTCATGTGCACGTCACCTAGGTAACTACAGGTTGAACACTCTGATCCGAAAATCAAAACCCGAAATGCTCCAAAATCTGAAACTTTTCAAGTCCCACCGACATGACATCACGGCAGAAAATTCCACACCTGACCTCCTGACGGTTTGCAATCAAAACTCAAGACACTAAAAATATCGTATAAAATTACCTTCAGGCTCTGTGTTCAGGGCGTACGTGAAACAGAAATGGATTAAGTATTTAGCTCTGGGTCCCACTCCCAAGATGTCTCACTATGTAGATGCAAATATCCTGAAATCGGAGAAACACCCAACATCCAAACCCCACATTCAAATACATCGCCATCCAAGTACTTCAGACACGGGGCGCTCGACCTCTAGTCATTTGGTCACCAACTTCATGACCTTGACTCTATGCAAATCACCTTGCTCTTATTTATTTATTTATTTATTTTTACCATATATATATATATGGTAAAGGGGATTGAACCCAGGGGCATTCTACCTCCAAGCTACACTCACAGCCCTTTTTTTAAAAAAAAATTGTTTTGTCTTGAAATAGGGTCTCACTAGGTTGCTGAGAGTCTTGCTTCCCTGCTGAGGCTGTCCTTGAACCTGAGATCCTCCTGTCTCAGCCTCAGTATTTTTTAATAAATATTTTTAAATTGATTTTAAGTTCAATGCTTTTTTTAACCTAACTTTGTTCTATGCAATGCTTTCTGAGAAATTATGAGATTTATGGGTAATGTAACACACACACACACACACACACACGCATGCATGCACACACACATGCTCAGTGTGCCGGGCTGACCCATACAGGCCCACAAGAGCCATTGTTAAATTTTCAGGAATTTTGTTAGTTGGTGGTTAAACATGGTCATTGATAAAAATTAAATTATATAAACTTACAGTTTAACTCTTTGAAAGAAAAGGTGAAGCCGGGCATGGTGGTGCATGCCTGTAATTCCAGTACTTGGGAGGCTGAGATGGGAGGATCGCAGGTTCGAGGACAGCCTCAGTAACTTACCGAGACTCTCAGCAACTTGGCCAGACCCTGTTTCAAAACAAAAAATAAAAAAGGTTGGAGGTGTAGCTCAGTGGTAGAGTGCTCCTGGGTTCAATCCCCAGTGCCATACAGAAAAAGGAAGGAAGGAAGGAAGGAAGGAAGGAAGGAAGGAAGGAAGGAAGGAGGGAGGGAGGAAAGGAGGGAGGGAGGGAAGGAAAGAAAGGAGGGAGGGTGATACCTGTTCAAACCTCATGGCTTCCTAATTATTTGGCTACATTTCACCATTATCTCTACTTTGAAGGCATTTCGGTCCATTCTGTCTGTGTGGTGGAAATATTATACGCCTCTAAGCCGTTGCGCATCTCTTCCCAACTCCGTGCTCAGCGGCGTCTTGTAGGATCTTGGGGTCACCGGCGGTGGGGTTATTACAGTGGAATTTGGCAGATGCCTCAGATCAGAGTTTTTCTGCCCTGGAGAGCTGGCGATTAAACATTCCCCATCATACCGTGTCTTCATGTTATTATTAAATATATATATGATCTGTCAAATACCAGGTAATATCAACATGTTTCCTCTAGTACACCCTAAAACATACTTAGGTGTTGCAGGTGGAGGTGTGAGTATTTCTACACTAACTAGCCTGACAGTCACTTGCTGGGGAAACTGAGGCCCGGAGGCGGCAGTGAGTTTGCAGAGACCGCGCGATGGCTCCAGGCCGTCCCCAGCCTCTTGCGTTTCTCTCTGTCCGATGCCGCCTCCCTCTGCAGATGGCGTCAGGTCACATCCCAGAAGCCCAGTGTCCAGAAACAGCTAGATCGAGAGGGAACAGTGGGGACCAGGGACCAAGGGGGCATCAGAGGATGGGGGAGCTAAAAGGGTCATTAGAAATTCGCACAATTAATTAGACAATGCGGGGACACAGCCTTCTGGGTAACCCATCGATGGGGATGGCGGGGGGGCCTATTCCCCAGGCCCCTGTGGGTTACCGCAAGCAAAGCTTCCCCCGCCCGCCTCCCCCCGCCGCCCACCCCGAAGCCGCTTAAATATTTGATGCAAAATTAAAGCCCGTTCCGACTTTTATGAGCTGTGTCTGCTGGTGCCGGGCGCCCACCGCCCCCATCATTTCCCAAGGAGCCCCCGCCCGGGTCCTGCACAGCCTTGTCCTCCATCAAGCCGAGTGCATTAGGATAATTAGCACCAGCCCACTGGCGCCAATTAGCAACCAATAGTGTCTGTATTATGGAGCGGGGCGGCGGGGGCGCCGGTGTCTCCAGCCGGCCTTCACACTCAATTACATTAAGCGGAGGCTCCGCGCTGCGGTCGGCCGGGCGGACAGTTGCAGGAGTAATTGTGTCTTCTCCCTTGCTGCAGGCAATCTTCTCCCGGCTCCCCCGGCCCCAGGCCGGCTCCTCTCCTTGTCCACTTCCATCAATATATGCTTCTTCAAAAGGAAGGGTGGGGAGCCACGCAGGAGCCACGGGGGAGCGGGCTGCAGCTGCCAGAGAAGCAGGAAGAAAGCTATTGAGCTGATTCTCCACTAGACCCTCCATTCATTCATTCATTCATTCATTCATTCATTCATTTGTTCGTTCATTCCACGAATATTCAGGGAGGGTCTACTGTGTGCCTGGCGTGGTGCAAAATGAGAACGTGAGACTCGATGCACAGAAAGGGTTAAGTGCAAGCCCAGTGCGGGGTCCTTCTGAGCAGGGGACCCCGTGCGACTGTACAGGTCATACTTGTATAAAGGTGGAACTTTCTGGGGTTTGGGGATACGGGAATGGACAAAGTCGAACCAACAGCCGGCCTTTGGGGACTTGGAATTGTAGCGGAAGGAGACAGTTGATTCGTGATGCACGGTCTGGATTAGGCCCTCGGCTAGTTGGTAAGAAGGCTAGGAGTGTTATAGGAAAAAGATAAATGGAGCTGCGTGAGAAAGGTCAGGGGTCCCGGGGGTGTGGGCGGGGCGGGTCCAGGATTAATGTGGGTGGTGGAATAGGTCTCCTTGAGATGGTGAGGTTTGAGAAGAGATTCAAGGAGCTGGGAAATGAGCCTGCGAGGTGAGAAGGCAGCCGTGCAAGGGTCCTGTGGCAGAGATCTGTCTGTCATATTGGAAGGGAGGCAAAGAGGCCAGAGTGGGAGAATTAAGGGATGGGGCACAGCGTGGTCGCGTGGGGCCTTGCTGGCTGTCAGGAGGAGGGTGGCTTCTACTCTGAGGACTTAGGGCTAGGAGAGAGAAGCAAATGGTCAGACCTAGCATGAAAGGACCACTCGGGACTCTGTGCTGGGGCCACAGGGTGGGGAAGCAAAGATGGCTGCAGGGAACCCCGTGAAGAGCGCATAGCAGGGGTCAGCAGCAGTTTCTGGAAAGGAGCAGATGGTAAATACTTGCAGCTTCGTGAGCCACCCGGTCTCTCGCACGCACTCAGCTCTGGGCTAGAGCGCGGCCGGCCGTATTCAGCACCTGAGTGAGTGGGCCTGGGTGAGCATCAATAAAACTTTACAGATGCTGAGATCGGGGCTTCGTATCATCGTCATGTGTCACAAAGTGTTACTTTCTTCTGCTCCCCCCCCAGCCATTGCAAAAGGTAAGAGCCAGTCTTAGTTCATGGCTATTCAAAAAATGGCCATATTTGGCCCAGGGATTGTTGTTTATTGATCCCTGCTATAAGAAGTAGTCCAGGGGGAGCCAGGCGTGGTGGCACACTCCTCTAATCCCAGTACTTGGGAGGCTGAGACAGGAGGATCGCACGCTCAGCAGTCCTCCAGTCTCGGCATTTTAGCAAGACCCTCAACCACCTAGTGAGACTCTGTTTCAAGAAAAAAATAAATAAAAAGGGCTGGGGGGGTAGCTCAGAGGTAGAATGCCCCTGGGTTCAATCTGCAATACAGAAGGAGGAGGAGGAGGAGGAGGAGGAGGAGGAGGAGGAGGAGGAGGAAGAAGAGGAGGAAGAGAGGAGGAGGAGGAGGAGAAGGAGAACGATGACGAGGACACAGGGCTACGGGGGAGGAGCTTCAGGATGTACTTATGGAGCGACCATTAGGATTCCCAGCTGGTTGAGAGTGAGGAGAGAGAGCAAGTGAGAACCCGCGTAGATTTTGGATCCACCCTGGTGGAGGGCAGCGGGAGGCGTGGTCGAGCAGGGATGGGAGACCACTAATAATCACGGGGCTATACGTGTCTTGTTTAACTGACCACTTAGTATGTGCTCAGGATCCCATGAACCTCACTTTCCTTAGTCCTCCTTCAAATCCTTAGCAAGTGTAGCTGTATTTGCATCCCAGCCCACTTCACAGATGTGGAAAGTGAGTCTCGAGGAAGCCGAGTATTTATCCCAGGCCGCCAGCCGGTAAGTGGGGGACAGGGCTTTCCCACTCGGGGGCGTGGGCTCTGCAGGATTACGCCACGCCCGACACTTGAGAAGTCTTACCTGCAGCAGAACACCTGCAAACCTCGAGTAGAAACCTTCCCAGGCGCCCGTCTTGAGTTGGGCTTTAGCTTCCATATTGGCTCAGTGTTTGGACAAGTGCTCCCCCCTCTCCGTGCCTCAGTTTCCCCTGTTGTTTCGCTGTGGCTCCGGGACAGGACATTTCCCAGTTTCTTATGATGTAATTCACTAACATCACGATTCCTCAGCTCTGAGCTGGGCAGCCTGGGCGGGGAGTGTCCAAGGGCCAGAGGAAAGTTAACCCTCTGTGAAATTATGGGGGGTCATTCATATCTTTACCCAGTAGTTATCTCTTTAAATGCCTTTTGAAGCCAGGCATGGTGGTGCACACCTGTAATTCCAGCACTTGGGAGGCTGAGACGGGAGGATCATAGGTTCGAGACCAGCCTCAGCAGGGGAAGGAGACTCTCGGCAACCTAGTGAGACCCTGTTTCAAAACAAAAAATAAAAAATAAAAGGGCTGGGGGTGTAGCTCGGAGGTAGAATGCCCCTGGGTTCAATCCCCAGTACCAGAAAGGTTAAAAAAAAAAGCCTGCACAATGGGTGGGCCAGGGGCGCTGCACTGTCTCCGAGAGAGAGGGCATGGGATGGTTTGACAGGACTCCATCTGTGCCAGCTCATTCAATGACCTCTTTCAACGTGCCAGGCGGTGTCCCAAGTACTGCTCAGCTGGAGAGCCCAAGGTGGCGGGAGTGTGACATTTTCAGGCAGCCTGATGGGAAGACGTTCATTAATTGATAACCTTTCCCCAAAGAAACTTCAAAACCATAAACTGAAAACGGACTGGGCTTGAATTGGGCAACGGAGGCTCCGCAGCATCAGGAACCTCTTGTGAGTGGAGGGCGGGGGACAGGCAGGAAGTGTGGGGAGTTACAGAGTCTACAAGAAGTCCTGCCCTGCCCGTCTCCATGGCTAGAAACTATGATCCTCTCCCCTGCTGCCCAGGGCCAGTCTTTAATGCTCAGGGGCTGAGCGTCTCATCTGTAAAATGGAGCTGAGAATCCCACCCCAGAGGGGCGCTTGGTTGAGAAAATGATCTAAGATGATGTTACAAACGCGAGTAACAACGGTCTTTACAACAATAAGGGCTCACGTCCATTGCGCACCTGCTACACACCAAGCACTCTGCTGCACCTGCCCCGAGCTGTGTCGCTGATTTATCCAGTCTCCTCTCCAGACAGCCCCATCTGACAGAGGAAGAAAGGGAGACAGCACGGTAAGCAATTTTCCAAGTTACCTGCTCAACTAGCAAGACTTGCAACCAGCATGTGAGCCCCAGCCTGGTGTCTGGTTCCTGCAAAAACATCCAACTTTTTGCAAAGTCCTTTTGGAGAAACTGCTCATGACCTGTGCACAGCCTTCATCCTGACAAACTGACAAATGTTGCAAATGTTGGTTTTTTTTTTTTTTTTTTTTTGCACCGGGGATGATTGGACCCGGGGGGTGTATTCTACCTCCACGCTACGCCCCCAGCCCTTCTTATTTTTGTTCTGAATCAGGGTATTGATGGGATGCTGAGAGTCTTGCTAAGTTGCTGAGGCTGAGGCTGGTCTCTAACCTGCGATCCTCCTGTCTCAGCCTCCCAAGTACTGGGATTACAGGCATGTGCCACCATGCCTGGCCAAATGTCACTATTTACCATCTGCTTTTGCTGCAGCAACAGGTGTGGCCTTTGGGGAGGGTCATCCAATGCGTCTATTTATTTGCTCCACAGAGAATGGGAGGAGAGAGAAATCAGCTTCACCTTGGTCCGTTATTTATCACAATTGGCTGAGTTCCCTGCAGTCCTTCGTAGAGACCACAGAGAGATGGAGCATGCGGGATCTTTTTAAAGGAAAGAAGGTCGGGAGGGAGCAGGAGGGTTGGGAGAGCTCCCAGGGCACCCTCAAGTCTGACTCTGGATGGAGGAGACGGGGAGAGGGCAGGCTGAGGAGGAGGGTGCTAGACTCACATGCAGTCCACCGAAGCTTCCTTGGGGTGGCTACGGAGTTCCCCAAACAGAGCCAGCCATCAGAGCATCCTTGGCAGGGACACAAGCTAGCCTCCTGTGCCCGGGAGCAGTGCGGGAAGCACGGCCTCCCCTCCCTGCGGACATGGCCTCGATTGTCAGAGCCACTCCCAGGTCAGCCATGGCGGGAGGTCTGCAGGGCGCACTGCCTTGGCCTCTGCACCTGCCCGGGCCCCTGCAGACGCCAGCATGTTTGAACACACAGCAACACCAAGAGCCCGAGGACAGAGGCGGGAGGGCCAGCCTGTCCCCCGGCTACAACGGGTGGACTTCAGTGGCCGTCTGGCCACCTCCTCATGGTCTCCGGGTACAGCCACCATTTCCCTTCCCGCTGGCTGCACGCTTAAAGTAATTAAACTTGGCTCAAGAACGCGTCTCTAGGGCAGCAGGGTGGGCACCCCTGAGGCCATGTCTACTCCCTTCTGGCTACTTTTGGAGAGTAGACTTCCAGAACAAACCAGAAAAATCGTGCAGCCAGGCCTCAATTTCCCCACATGAGAAAAGGGTGTTCTGCAACCAGAAACACATAGAAAAATATTTATCAGTTCATACATGTCAGTGCCGGGCAGAAAGCATTCCATTTCAGCCGAAAAGGCCTCCCTGCCGCCGCCAGCCCCGAGCTGGAGGACTAGACCGCGGTGCAGGCCTTTGAATGCACGCCTGCTGCTGGTGCAAATCGTTGCACAATTATCTGTGAGAGATCAAATGGTAAAGATCGGAGCCTCCGGTGTCCTCCTGCCAGATGTGGTGGGCCAGCTGTGTAATGGCCACTCTAAGCCTCCTCTGCCTCCTCTCCTGTCAAATGAGGGTAGCGAGGGAGCTGATACATTGTAAGAAAATAGTAGTTGTTGACTTTTAAAGATGGTTACTGTTTCCCCTTTAGAGGGGAAGTTAAAGAGACTAACTACATAGTCTGAAGTTCAAGAGAATAAGTATATAGAGAGTAAGTGCAGAATACAGTACATAGTACATAGTACTACGACTAAGTACACAGTACTAAGTACAGTAAGTTAGAGGCTAAGTACACAGTACTAAGTACAGTAAGTTAAAGAGATTAAGTACACAGTCTGAAGTCAAGCAGGCCAGAGGAGGGCGGAACCCGGTGAGGAGTTCAGGTCTCTGTGGCTGGGGCCCGTGCCTTTCACCTGCCGAAATGTGGGGTAGATCCCCGAGAGGCACGTGTGCCCCCTGTTCACCGCTCCTCAGGCCCCCCATTTTCCAGCTGCGGGATCCGATCTGAGCCCTGCATCAACTCCAAGAAGACAGACTGAACCGGTGCCTCCCTCTCCTTGAGAAGGAGCCATGGATACCGCGACCTCTGGCCCAGGCCAGGCTGGGAACCTTCTAGACCTGCCCCAGGGGTCCCCCCAGCGTTCATCTTCCTGTTAAATCTCGCTTGAACTCATCTCCTCTGCCCTGTATTTTAATTATTCAAAGGCCAGGCTTTTGCTCCGTCTTTTCCCTCATTCCTTAATGCTCAGCCCGACCTCTCTCGTTCCATCCTCTTCTCCCTTCGCTTGGCTTCCTATCCAAATGCAGGCTTCCCACACAGCTCAGACTCAGTGCACGAAGTCCGGACTCTCCCATCTGTCCAGTTCGCCACCCGCAAGCAGCACGTACATCCCGGGTGTGTGTCTTCTCTGCACCCGTGGGCTCGCTCGGTGAGCATGCGTGCTCGCCCTCTGTCGTGGGGATGGTTTGTGCAATGTGTGCCGAGCCTGCACACACCTGCTGAGCACACACGCAGAGTGCACACACACGGACACGCCCATGCACATACATGATAATGTGTGTATGTAGCAAGCATGTATTGAGCACTTGCTGCGTGCCAGGCACGAGGCTGGGGACTTCTCTGTGAATCTGCTCCTCTAGTCCTCATACCATCCTATGAAGAAGGCACAGTTATCATCTCCAATTTACAGAGGGGAAACCGAGGCTCAGAGAGGTCAAGTAGCTTGTCCAAGTCACTCAGCAACAGAGGTGAGAAAGGAAATAAGACTCTGTGTGTGTGTGTGTCTGTGTGTGTGTGTGTGTCTGTGTATGTTACTGGGGATTGAGCCCAGGGGCATTCTACCTCCGAGCTACACTGCCAGCCCTATTTTATGTTTAGTTTGAAACAGGGTCCCCCTAGATTGATGAGAGTCTCATTACTTGCTGAAGCTGTCCTTGAACCTGCGATCCTCCTGTCTCAGCCTCCCAAGTACTGGGATTACAAGCATGTGTCACCACGCCCGACTGGAAATAAGACTCTTGAACCCAGAGGTCAGCAAATAATGACCAGCCAAATAGAACGGATCACCTGTTCTTGTAAGTAAAGCTTTATTGGAGAATAGTTACCACCCATCCATGTACATAGCGCCTCCCGCTGTTTGCTGCACGGGACCGAGACCACGTGGCCGACAACACTGAAAGCATTTCCCACCTTGCGCTTGCTAGAAAAAGCTCGCTGAGCCCTGGTCCACCTCGAGCCACTGTGTGTGGCAGTGGCTTTCTTCAGAGTACGTAGAGTACGGATACAGAATTTTCATTTGAAATGAACTTAAATTAAAAAGGGCGGGCAGGGGGAGTTTTTGGCCCGCTCTCTTTTGCTTTCGAGGTGAGAAGACTGAGCCCAGCAAAGCTCAAGGTCAAAGAGCAAAGACAGCCACGCGCGCCCCTCCTGTGTTTTACTTCCTGTGCTCTGGCCCACGTGGTTATAACCTGCTTTGAATTTCCCACCCGTTCCTGCTGAGAGCTCAGGCGTGCACACCTGTCCTCGTTGATATCTGAGCCTGGGTGTCCCCAGCAGGGACACACACACACACGGGAAACTGAGGCACTGTAGTGTGCCTGCAGACTCAGCTCACCGACATACACGTCTGGACACTCTTCTGCACTGTGGATAGCTCTGTCCCATCCTCAGGCGCCGGTGCCCCTCACCAGACAAGCCATCGCCCACCACGCCACCAGGTAAGTAGGCCGGAACCGCGCATGCGCATTCCCTACCCAGGGCACACCACTCTGGGGCGAGCTGGAAAGAGGCGGAGGCTGGAGGGCAGGACACCCCATCGGCAGCCCCACGTCTGCCATGGGCTTCCCAGGCCCCCCCGGCCTTACTGTCTGTAAAGTAAAAGAATAAATTGCTGAGGCTGGCCGCAAACCTGCGATTCTCCTGTCTCAGCCTCCAAGTTCTGGGACCACAGGCGTGTACCACCGCGCCTGGCCACCTTCCGGTCCTATGCGCGCTCCTTGGTGGGCACTCTCTCCAGCCCCCGCTCTGGGATTTTGCAATTGCAATTCTCTGCACTGAGCTGCTCTTCCCCCAGAAAGCCCGGCTCACTCCATCAAGCCTCCGCTCAGATGTCAGCTTACAGTGACAGCCCTGTCCCCACCACATACTCCGCTCCAGCCCCGGACTCACCCTGCTGAGCCACCCTGCCTGCTGGCTTCATTGTCCTCCACGGTCCCTCTCGCAAGCGTGTCGTGTATTTAAGGATTTGTTGGTTATCTCTTCCTTCCTTGACTCTCTTGTTCCCTTCTCTATCCTAGAATAGCAGCTGGAACAAAATAGATGCTTAAGAAAAATGTCTATGGAAGCCGGGCATGGTGGCACACGCTTGTAATCCCAGTACTTTGGGAGGCGGAGACCTGAGGATCCGGGTTCGCGGACAGCCTCAGCTTTCTCTCTCTCTCTCTACTTAGTGAGGCCCTCCGCAACTTCGTGAGACCCAGTTTCAAAATAAAGTATAAAAAATAGGGCCGGGGGTGTAGCGCGGAGGTAGAACGCCCCTGCGTTCCATCCCCGGTACCACAAAAAAAAAAAAAAGAAAAATGTCTATGGAATGAATACAAGACCGAGGGGTCAGAAAATCCTAGACTCCTGCACAGATATTCATAGCAGCAAAAAAATAGAACCCTGCCTGCCATCATGTTTCCCTCTCATCTGATGGTCTGTAATTTGATTCTGGGCCAGGGAGGGTGATTCAGAACTAGAGATCTGGATGTCTGTCCTGTATCTGTCACCGTCAGGCGGGGCGATTCTTCACAAATCACTGGGCTGCAATGCTAAGACCACAGTTCCTTCCATCCCAGGCTGGGGCCAAACATGCTGCCAGGCGGTCAGTGATCGCTACGACGACACCATGTGTCTTTGGGTTGTGTGGGTCTCACCTCTCTGCAGGCATCTCAGGTGACTAATAATGTTACAATGACACTATGTGTCTTTAATTGAGTTCTGTGGGTCTCACCTCTCCACAGGCATCTCAAGTGACAGTAACAATGTTAACAATGACAAGCAGCAGTAACAAACAGCGATTAGCAGGGACGGCTTGTCAGGGGTAGTTCTGAGCACTTCAAGTGTAGTGAGTCATTTAATTCTCAGAGCACTAGAAGGTAGGGAGTTTGAATCTCTCTCCATTTCACAGATGAGGAAGCTGAGGCACAGAGAGGGAAAGTAACTTGCCAAAGGCACACAGTTGGTAGGAGGCAGATCTGGTATTTTAATTTTTATCATTTTTATCATTATCATCATTATTATTATTATTATTAGGTACTGGGGATCGAACCCAGGGGCATTCCACCTCTGAGCTACATCCCCAGCCCTATTTTATTTTTTGTTTTGAAACAGGGTCTTGCTAAGTTGCTGAGGCTGGCCTCCAATCTGTGATCCTCCTGTCTCAGCCTCCCAAGTACTGGGATTGCAGGTGTGTGCCACCATGCTGGGCAGAGCTGGGATTTGAGCTTGGTCTTACTGTGGCCACTGATCATATTCCTAGCTCCTCGCAACCCTGCACAGCTCTATCATTCCCTCATCTTACACGTGAGGAAACTATAGCTAAGGAATAAGCAAGATGACAGCATGTTCAAAGCCAGATCTTTCCCACTCTTGCTGTCATAATCAGGAGGAGAAAGAGAAGCCCCGATTTTTATTAGTGTTTGCCGTGAGCCAGACACTTGCAGATGCTTGGGACCAGTGCTTCATCTGGATGCCGGAGCACGCCGGTACACAGAGAACCGGGGACAGAGGAGTTCACTAATTGGTCACACCAAGGTCACACTCCCTAATTCCACACTAGGACAAGTAGCCGGGCACTTACCACCCCTGGGCTTCCGAGAAAAGCCTGTGGGACCAAGATGCCCCAGTTGGACAAGGTCTTGGCCAAACCTCCGTCCCCCAGGGCCTGAGAGACGGCGCTGGTGGGCAGAGGTGCCCCAATTCAATCCAGTCCAACTTCCGGTCTGCTTTGCAAGGACTCGGGGCTCAAGGGCAAAACACTAGCCGACTCCCGCGCTGGGGCAAGGACAAAGGAGAGATAATTAAGACTGAAAGCAAGACGAGGACTCGGGGCGCTGCTCCCTCTCCCTCGAGACCCGGGGAGCCCTGCATGGCACTGCTTCCTGGAGGACACCCCCAGATGGCACCGCGTGGGCTGAAGTGAGACTTTTGTCCAAGTCGGGGAGGAACGGGGCCCACCCGAAGGAGGAGCCGCTGTGAATGAGCAGACTCGGGGATTAGTCAAACCTCACACAGTCCAGTCCGCGGCGGGGATGGCCGGTGGTCGTCACTGCTTGGGAGCCCGCGGTATGTTACGGGCATCTGGAAAGCGTGTTACCATAGCGAACGGCTGAGCTGAGTAGAGGGGCTGTGGGCTCATCCAGTCACCGAGGGGCTCAGTCCCCCATCCTTGGGATCCTTCCCAATTCCTTCCTTCCTTTTATCCATCTTCAAGACTTACTTCCAGCCCCCCTAGTCCATGGGCTTCCTGTACCAGTAGGATTTGTTTTTTATTTATTTATTTATTTATTTATTTATTTATTTATTTATTTATTTGATACTGGGGATGGAACCCAGGCGCATTCTACCTCCAAGCTATACCCCCAGCCCTTTTTTATTTTTTTTTTTAATTTTGAAACAGGGTCTCGCTAAGTTGCTGAGGGCCTCACTAAATTGCTGATGCTTGCCTTGAACCTGTGATCCTCCTGTCTCAGCCTCCCAAGTACTGGGATTGCAGGCGTGCGCCACCCAGTACTTGGGAGGCTGAGACTGGAGGATCCAGGTTTGCGGCCAGCCTCAGCTACTTAGTGAGGCCCTCCGCAACTTAGTGAGACCCTGTTTCAAAATAAAGGATAAAAAAATAGGGCTGGGGGTGTAGCTTGGAGGTAGAATGTCCCTGGGTTCAATCCCCAGTACCGCAAAAAAAAAAAAAAAATGCGGATGGATGTGGCTAGTGGAGGCCTTTCTGAATCTTGCCTCTCCATCTAATATAGGAAGCAGATGTGGTCCCTAGAGGCATCGCAGCCATTTTGTGAGCATGCATGAGGCATTAACCACGAAGTGAATCAAGTCATGAACATCAGGAGGGCTTACCTAAGATGCTAGCCTAATTTCAACATCCTTGAAGTCTTGTATGTAAGAAAAATAAGCCACCAAGTAGTGTAAGAGTTGGGTTTCCTGTTACTTGCAGCCAAGTGTAGTCCTAATGTGGTGCCTATTGGGAGCAAGGTGGGTATTCCCCCATGAGGAGTTTCTAATCTAGCGAGGTGGGACACGAAAGGAAATTTTAAAAGAAACAATAAAAACAGGTGCCATGTACCTAGTTCTTTTGCTTTGTGGCTCTTTTTAGGAACTGTCTCTCCTCCTGCACAGGACTAAAAAAGGGAGGCCTAGAAACTCACTTTTCAGTGCATGTGCGGAAGACAATTATGCAGATTATGCAAAACCCTTCACAAAGGATCCCAGGCAATTTTCCTTAAAGAGCAAGAGCAAACCCCCCCATCCCCTGGTCTCATAAATGCATTCTCTGCTTCTTTCACTCAGCAAATACTGATCAAGTCTCTGATGCAGGGATGTTAGAGGTACGAAGGTCCTAATCCTGAAAAAGAGAGAGGCGCTCCCTGCTGCTCCGGGGCTTGTACCCTAAGAGTGCAGGGAGACCGCTAATGTGGCAGACTGAGAAATGGCCCACCCAAAAGACAGCCAAGTCTTAGCTCCTGCTACCTGTGAAGGTTACCTTACCTGGTTAAGAAAAGCAAAAGTCTTGTTGGGTGTGGTGGTGCATGCCTGTAATTCTAGTACTTAGGAGGCTGAGACCAGGGGGATCACAGGTTTGAGGCCAGCCTCAGCAACTTAGGGGGATTCTCAGCAACTTAGTGAGACCCTGTTTCAAAATTAAAAATATGTAAAAAGGGCTGGGGGTGTTGCTCAGGGGTAGACTGCCCCTGGGTTCTATTTCCAGTATAAGAAAGAAGAAAGAAAGAAAGAAAGAAAGAAAGAAAGAAAGAAAGAAAGAAAAGAGAGGGAGGGAGGAAGGAAGGAAGGAAGGAAGGAAGGAAGGAAGGAAGGAAGGAAGGAAGGAAGGAGAGAGAAAGAAAGAGAAGAGAGAAAGAAATAAAGAAGTCAAAGGTCTCAGCAGATGTGTCAATGGTCTTGAGGCGGAGCGAGGACCCTGATTTCCCAGGCGGCCCTGACGCATTGGGGGAGGAGGAAAGTAGAGGGACAGTTGACTCACACTTCGGTAGAAATGTCAAGAAGGTGGAGCAGGAAGAGATAGGAGACGCTGGTCTCTGGTGTTCAGGATTTAAGTGCCCGTGACACCTGCCAAGTGCACAGTTACCAGAAGGTGGAGGAGGCCAGGACACGTCATCCCTAGACCCCCAGGAGCACAGCGTCACCTATACCTTCATGCTGGCCCAGGGATTTCAGGCTTGCTGCCTCTGAATTGTAACAGAGTAACTCTCTATTGTTTTAAGCCTGAAGTTTTCAGTAATGTGTTACCCTTGTAGAAAACAAATACTGGCCATTTTAAAAACCAAATACAGCCTTGTGTGGTGGTGCACACCTGTAATCCCAGTACTTGGGAGGCTGAGACAGGAGGATTACAGGTTCAAGGCCAGCCTCAGCAATTTTGCAAAACCCTCAGCAATTTAGCAGGACCTTGTTTCAAAATAAAAAATGAAAAGGGCTGGGGGTGTAGCTTGGAGGTAGAAAGTCCCTGGGTTCATCCCCAATACAAAGAAATAAAATACATGCATACACAGCACGGCACCGGGCTCCACGCACACGCGTCTTTGGCACAGCGCGGGGCCCTCCTGTCACGGAAAGTCCAGGGACCAGGAAAGGCCGGACTTCCTGCCTCCACTGTCCTCCTGAGCAGACTCAAGGCCACCGAGGGGCCTGCGGGGGCTTCGGCCTCATCCTGTTTAAGCCGGTGACTTCCCTGCGATTAGAGTTTCCCCTGCAGCTGGCCCGCGCCGCTCTCTCGCACCTGCAGGGCAGCACGTGCGGCCATCAGCCTCCGCTCACGCCACCGCCTCCTGTCACCTCATTGTTCCCCGGTTGGCAAGGGCTCCGCAGGAGTGACCCCGCTTGGAAATGTGTGGAGGAGACTGAGTAAAATATCTACACGGCCCTCTTCCCAGGGGCAGGGACACACTGCGGCCACCTTGTCTCAGGCTCCTGTTTGGTGCCGAAGTGAGCATTGCACTGCGGGCTGCTCCGGATGTGGCTGCGACAGCAAACGCAGGGAGCTGGGGAGAAGGGCCTCCTCCCCTCTGGAGCTGCCAACCTGAGCCGCGTTTTAACAAGATCCCCAGGCGAGTCACACTCGTAAGACTAGCAGCTTTCCCACGCCGCCACTGCAGGTAAGGCCCGAGACGAGGCCCCGCCGGACCGCTCTGGCTCTCGGGGCTGAGTGGAGCTTGGAGCGGTTCTACCCCAAAGCCAAAGTCCGTCTGTTTTGAGCTTTCTCCGTGTCCTGGGTCGCTGGTGGTCTTGGCGGTCCCTGGATCCACTTCCTACTGTAATAGGTAGGTCTATCCCTGGCATTGGGTCTCAGGGTGGGGGGCACGAGGATGCACCTTGACCTCTGATTACAGGAAGTGAGACTGGCCAAGGGTCTGGAGTGCGCTCCAGGGAGGCCACACATCTCATAGGCTGCCCCCAGCCAGTGACCAGGAGTGACAGGGACACTAAGGCGGGTTTGTTCCTGGGACACACGAGACTTCATTGACGGCTGACTTTAGCTCAAGAATTCCGCTTTTCCCTATAGCCTTGCTGAGCTTCCTGGGTCCGCACGGTGGCCTAGGACAATTCCACCCAGCCTCCCCTCCGGCCCCCTTCACTCTGGGTCAGACCTGCATCACGTCTGACGTCCCCACCCCTGGTCTTCCCAGGCTGCCTCCTATGTCCACCCAGAGGTGCTTTACCTAATGAAATGCTTGCATGTTTAATCCTACCTGGGCATTGGCTTCTCAGAGGACCCAGACTAACACAGAGGGCCGGAGGGCCAGCCAGGACTCTCCTGTCCCCCAGGGCCAAGGTGGACATGCTCTGTCTGCAAGGTGCTTCCAGCAGGCGTCCCAAAGGACTCAGCCCCTGTGTCCCTCACAAGGACCTGACCCCAGAAGGGCAGCTCTGAATTTAGAGTTCTTCAGCTCCCCCATTTCCTGTGGGAACACGGAGGGTCAGGAGAGTAATCTCAACCTCTCATCCCACCCCAGCTCATTCCACAACCCGAGACCTCAAGCACCCTCGCTTGGGCCTCCTGGCCTCACACCCCAACTCCAGCCTCCCACCACCCCGACACCCATCCCTGAGGTCTAAGACCAGGGACGTCGGCACCCACCAGGAACAGGACCTGGAGCGGGGGGGTCTCTGCAGCCCCTGGACGAAGGTCTTGAACAATTGGTGCATGGAATTTGGGGAGCAAAATCTTCCATGTGGCCCCTGGTCTCCCTTCCTGAGGGAGGTGACACAACCAAAGAGGGCAAAAGAGGCACACCGTGTGTCCAGGTTTAAAGATGTCATGGGACCTGGCTGTCTCCACCCTGAGTCCATGAACTGGGCGTAGACCCACACCTAGATTCAGAGCGGACAAGCAAGCCAGGCACTGGTCGCTCCGTCTCCACCTTGGCCACAGTGTGAGTTCTTGGATGGCGGAATGGGCTACTCAGAATCACAGCACCCCTGCCTGGGAAAGCCAGGGGCAGGAAAGCAGGAGCACGCCTGAGCAGGTAGAGCTTCCTAGAGTCTCGACATCATCGCTCCTCAATAGAAAAGGGCTTAGAGCGTCCATAGAAGCAAATACAGGTCATTTTGAAAACCAAATATAGCCGGGTGCGGTGGCACACACCTGTAACCCTAGTACTTGGGAGGCTGAGACAGGAGGACCCCAGGTGTGAGGCCAGCCTCAGCACTGAGTGCACCCACTAATGAAGTCGATAGAGCAGAAGGCAGAGCCAGGAGATGGGGAAAAAATAGAAACAGGGGAAGTCATTGCCAGCCTGGGTGCTTCGGGTTCCTGCAAGATACAGGCTCACCTGACACTCGACACAGAATGGATTCAGACGTACATTAGAATAATTAAGAACTCCAGCCTCAGGATACTTAAGAGTGAAACAGTGGGTGGCTTCATACAAACTCTGTTCTCATTTCTATGAAACCCAAGCCCTCACCGAAGAAGAGACAGGCCAGCCAAATAAGCACAGTTAAAGATTCTCACCAGTATTAATTGTTAGGAAATTAAAGTTGGAACCATGATGAAATACCACTACACACCTTCTAGAAAGGCTAAGATTTGAAAGAAAAGAAAAGAAAAGAAAAGAAAAGAAAAGAAAAGAAAGAAAAGAAAAGAAAAGAAAAGAAAAGAAAAGAAAAGAAAAGAAAAGAAAAGAATATCGATTGCTGACAAGGACATGGAGCAACTGGAACGCTCATTCACTGCCGCTAAGAATGCAAAACGGTAGACAACTACTTTAGAAAACAGTTTAGCCGCTTCTTACATAGGTAAGCATGTTCACCAGCAATACTGTTTCAAGGCATTAGTCCAAGAGAAATTATGCCTATGTCCGCAAGAAGACTTGTATGTGAGTGCTCCCAACAGCATCATTCATAATCAGCAAAAACTGGAAACAGCCAAGATGTTCAACCAAGGGATGGACAGACAAACTGCAACATCTGCACAATGGAATATTACTCAGCAATGAAAAGAGGCAAACAACTAACACATCTAACAACGCGGGTGAGTCTCAAAAGCATTATACAAGTGGAAAGAAGCAGGTCACATAAGATGAGGACACTCTAAGTGACCCCTTTGATATGTGATTCTGGGAAAGAGGAACCTGTAGGGTCAGTGATCAGACCATGTTGCCAGGGGCCGGGATGGGAGAAGAGGTAAGAAGGGAATTTCCAGGGCGATGCAAGTGTTTCCTGCCTTGATTGTGATGGTGGTTATGTGACTATAAAATATTTCTCAGAACTTATTGATATGTACATTGGAAAAGGGTGCATTTCATCGGACATAAATTATACCTCAATAAACCTGTCCTAAACACACACACACACACACACACACACACACACACACCAAATCAATCCTGTAGTGCTTCACAGTTGTCCTAAACCCTTTACCTGGGTCTCTTTTAACCCGCATGACCACCCTATCAAGCATGTGCTATTAGTACCCCTATTTCACAAATGAAGAAACTGAGTCCCAGAGCGTGACCTGCTGAAGGTCATCCAGCTAACTAGGCATGCACCCGGGACTCAAACCCAAGAAGTGTGGGTCCGGAGTCCACGTTTTGCAAATGAGGGACGTGGATGACAGGTCATCCGCTACATTCAGTGTCGAGGTCGGAGAAGGAAGAGTGCAAACCAACAGGATTGAAGCAAAGACCGCGTTCCGGCGGAAAGTTGCTGCTCCAATTCTTCTGGCTAATTCCTCGATGCCAGCCAAGTCCCTCTGGGCCCCAGCTAGGGAGCCAGTGAGATTCTGCGAGAGCAGACGCCTGCCTCCTACAAGCACTCGATAGATTTCCTCGACACGTCTTGTCGGCACTCAGAGCGCCTGTGGCAGCTCCTCCTGAAATACTTTCCAGGTGAGCTCCCTGGCTGCCCGCCGGCCTGGCCTCTGACTACCCCGCTCCCACGCGCGCGGGCCGCCTGTTGACAGGGCCTCTCACTCTTCGAGGCCCTCAGCTGACCTCTCCCCGCTCCCCTAGATCAAACGCAGAAGGTGCCTCCGGAGGGTCACCACATGGTGTTAAAAGCCGATTTCTCCTCCTCTTAGCGATGCAAGTTGGAAGGTGGTGACCGGAGGGGAAATATTAAGAAGCAATGTTCTTCCAGCTGCGATTTCCACGTGTTAGGCCTGCACAGAGGTGGCTCCCACAGCAGGCGGAAGCCAGCTGTGCTGCCCAGTAGGGCTCGGGGCCCCGTGCACGGGAGAACTGGTGTATTGCCGGGGCTGGCTTCAAACTCTGCAGCTTTGTAGAGAATTGCAAATGTCTGTGCCGAAATGTCCCTTCTGGCTCGGCGGGAAAGACATGCAAAGACTCCCTCCCCCAGAAAGCAGATGGAACGCAGCTTCCAGGAACCCTCAAAAATCACAAGGATATGAAGATCCGCAAGGAGCCGTCCCGGATCTGTCTACCATAAGTCTGTTAAAGCAGGAGTGCACCCCAGGGCTAGGGAGGAGTTGGGAATCATAGTTTGAACCGGTTTGTCCTCAAACTCTGTCACTTCTCTGTCTCTCCTCTTTTCTTACTATCATACAAAACTGGCTTTGTTTTGTGGGTCACCTCTAGTGGATTGGTTGTGATTGTTGTGTGTTAGGAAGAATTCTGGGGCTGGGCGTGGTGGCCCAGGCCTAGTAATCCCAGTACTTAAGAGGCTAAGACAGGAGGATTGCAGGTTTGAGGCCAGCCTCAGCAATTTAGTGAAACCCTGTTTCAAAATATAAATAAATAAATAAATAGGACTGGGAGTATAGCTTAGAGGTGAAACATCTCGGGGTTCAATTCCCAGTACCAAAAGAAAAAAAAGGAGGAGGAAGAGGAAAAGGAAGAGGAAGAAGAAGAAGAAGAAGAAGAAGAAGAAGAAGGAGGAGGAGGAGGAGGAGGAGGAGGAGGAGGAGGAGAAGAGAAGGAGAAGGAGAAGGAGATGAAGAAGAAGAAGAAGAAGAAGAAGAAGAAGAAGAAGAAGAAGAAGAGGAATAATTGTTGTTGTTATTACTATTATCCTGGGTCACATACAGGCCCAGGGAAGGACAGTGTTGTGATCTATTAGTGATGTCTGCCGTGGGTGAGGCCGTGGGAAGGGCATCAGTCATGCTACGTATTTCCCATCCCTGTTATATGCAAAAAAGATACAACAAAAAGAGAAAGACACGGAGAGGGGAGTCAAAATTAGATGCAATTTGGTCTCATAAAACCCACCAGGTTATCTTTTAGAGCCTGTGCATGAGAAGGGAGGTCCAGCTGGTGATTTCAGCCCCATCCCAGAGTGTCTGTGAAGTGTTCAACACCTGCCACGCACGAGGCATGTAGCTTCTTCTCCATAAAGATGGAGCTCCCACGTGCTTGGTTAAGAACTACAGGCCACTGGCATCTGCAACATGCATCTGTTCACGTATTGTCCATGCCATTTTCTTTTGGTGGTACTGGGGATCAAACCCGGGGCCTCACTCATGCTAGGCGAGCCCCCTGCCAACTGAGCTACAGCCCCAGCCCTTCTCTGGCTGTTTTTGTACTCTAATGGAGTTGGGGAGCTGTGACAGAGATGGTATGGTCCACCAAGCCTAAAATTTTTCCTATCTGCTCCTCCTTTTCGTAAAGTTTACTGACTCTTGGATAAATAGATGCCATTCGATCTCAAAACAATGGAGAAGAGGGGTTTATAACAGGAGTCAGCCAGCTCTTGGAAATAGTCTTTGTACTAGAAAGGAACGCCATATTGCCTGGTGACAAATTATCCCGATCATCAGTTTCTCTCTCTCTCTCTCTCTCTCTCTCTCTCTCTCTCTCTCTCTGAGACATGCAGGGAAATGGAGATTACTAGAACTATTGGTGGATCTACAATGGAAATTAACCATTATCCAATTTACCCTCAGGCTTGCTCTACATCTCGGTTAGAGAGAGAGGGTTAGGGCCAGACACTGCAGCTGGGCGGGGCCGGGACACACACACACACACACACAAACACGCACACACTGCCACACTCCCAGGGATCCGCCTCTAAACATGGCTCTCCCCAGGGCATGGGGTCTGGGGGACATTTCAAATCCAAATTCTAACGCTCTGGGTGGCTTAATGCAACCGGCGTGTTCTCTCCCACAGCTCCAGAGGCCCACGTCTGAGGCCAAGGTGCGGGCAAGGTTGGTTCCCCGAGGGCTGGCAGGGACGAGCTGCCCCGTGCGTCCCTCGCGCCTGCTGGCATCTGCCAGCCGTCCCTGGCATTTCTCGGTTTATAGACACATCAGTCTAATCTCTACCTCTATCTTCACGTCGCCTTCTCCTCTGAGTGTGTGTATGTGTGTGCATGAATGTGCGTACGTGTATGTGCGTGCGTGCATGCGTGCGTGTCTTTAAAGGACATCTCTGTGTGTCTCATGAGGACATCTGTCCTTTAGGCCCCACCCAGATAATCCAGTACATTCTTATCATCA
The DNA here is from genome assembly GCA_004027185.1 of Glis glis. Classification (NCBI taxonomy): domain Eukaryota; kingdom Metazoa; phylum Chordata; class Mammalia; order Rodentia; family Gliridae; genus Glis; species Glis glis. The sequence goes on from PVJS01021467.1 coordinate 23,447, forward strand.
AATCCTTAACTTAGTTACATCTGCCAAGAACCTTCTTCCAAATACGGTCACATTCCCAGGCTGTGGAGGATAGGGTGTAGATCTGTTTTGGGGTGTGGGGCGCAGCTCAACCCGCCACCGGAGGAGACGAGCGATGGGGCTTGCTTTGTGTGGAGCTCAGTTCCTGGCACAGGGCCAATTGTTTGATCAGCATCATTCCTTAAAGAGTAAGAGCTGGGGTCTAGATTGGGACACAAACGTCTCTGTTCCTCTCTGTTCCCCAAGCCTCATTGGAGTTGAGTTTGGAATCCACCAAAAGTCAGGCTAAATATTGGTCGTTTTAGTGGTGACGGGGTGGAGTGGGGTGAGGCTGGGGTGGGGCGGTCACGGTGACACGCGTGTAAAGGAATGGCCGTGTGAGACAGGAAGGGGGAAAAGCCGGCCCGGGCGGGCTGCAGACAATGGGATTTGGATTCTGTTGGGGCCTCTGGGAAGTCCACAGAATGCACCCCAAAAAATGTCCCTCCACAGCATCGGGATGGACATTTATCCCCCAGCTCCTGCCTCCTTCTGGGAAGAGGGACGTTCACCACCAGAGGTGTCCTCTCCCCCGGCTCTTAGGTCACCCTGCTCATGGCCCGAGACCCGACAGCTCTACCAAGGGCGCATGGAACCCCTGAGCCAGGTCTCACTGCCTGTGGCTGCAGTGACCAAGCGCAGCCACGGCCAGGAAACAAGGGAAGAACTCCAGGAGTAGACAAGCCATGCGGTTGGTTTTTTTTGAGTGTGTGTGTGTGTGTGTGTGTGTGTTTACTGGGGATTGAACCTAGGGGCATTCTACCTCCAAGCTACACCTGCAGGCCTTTTTATCTTTTTTGTTTTGAAACAGGGTTTTTCTAAGTTGCTGAGAGTCGTCTGTGCTGCTGAGGCTGGTCTTGAACCTGCAATCTCCTGTCTCAGCCTCTGAAGTGCTGCGATTCCAGGTGTGTGCCACCATGCCCAGCTGAGCCCCGGCTTTTTTTTTTTTTTGTCCTGCCAATCCACCTGTCCATTCTGACCTTGGTCACACTCTCTTTTCAGCATCTGAGCCCCTAGCATCTTCCCATCATCCCTTCTGCCTCTGCCTGGATTCCAGCCTTAAACACTTCCTCCGTGGCAGGTAAGAAGTTCCCATCAACGCCAAAGAGCCAAGCGAAGCCATCACAGTTTCTTGTGAAGAGCAAGGGTCAGCCAGGCGTGGTGGCGCACGCTTGTAATCCCAGTACTTCGGGAGGCGGACACCGGAGGATCCGGGTTCGCGGCCAGCCTCAGCTCTCTCTCTCTCTCTCTCTCTCTCTCTCTCTCTACTTAGTGAGGCCCTCCGCAACTTCGTGAGACCCGGTTTCAAAATAAAGTATAAAAAATAGGGCCGGGGGCGTAGCGCGGAGGTAGAACGCCCCTGGGTTCAATCCCCGGTACCGCAAAATAAATAAATAAATAAATAAATAAATAAATAAATAAATAAATAGCGAGCGAGGGTCGGCCTTCTGCTGGGAATTACATATGCGCTTGTCGTCATTTCTCTTTCTCACAGCGTCTCCCACTGTGCCGGGTGCACCCAAGACAGTTGATACCTACCTCAAACCCCGCGTAGAAATTCATGTAAGCATGAGAATGTGAAATAGGAGATAAGGACAGAGAGGATGGGGGAGGAGAGCGGAGAAGAGGAAGAAAGAACTCTTTAAGAGCACACAGACACCTCCGTGTATCAGCTGGCTCGATTGCAGGCTTCGACACGCAAACATTTTGCACGTCCTTCTAGCTATTAAAGACTCGTGGTCTCCCATGTCATAAACAAGCACACGCAGACACATAATTTCACGGTTACATCCTGATTCGGCTATTTGTGCTAATGCAGTTAAGGGATACCCCGAATTGTGAAATCCATAGATAATTCCCAAAGCTGTGGCATCCAATCAAACATGTGATTATTTCCTGACGCTACCAGGAAACCGTTACTGCAGACTGGCATTTCCCCTCCTTTTAATGATTCTGCCCAGTTTTCCCAAATGGAGAAGGATTTTCTATTCTTCCAAAGTAGGAAGAAAGGAAGAAGGGATAAATAAAAGAATAGAACAGGCCGGGCATGGTGGCACATGCATGGAACCCCAGCACTTGGGAGGCTGAAACAGGAAGATCACAGGTTCGAGGACAGCCTCAGCAATGCAGCAAGACTCTCAGCAACCAGAGAGACCCTGTTTCAAAACAAAGAAGGAAGGAAGGAAGGAAGGAAGGAAAAAAGGAAGAAAGAAAGGGCTGGAGGTCCAGCTCCTAGGTAGAATACCTTGGGTTCAATCCCCAGTACCACACACACAAAAAAAAGAAGAATATGCCCATCTCCACCCATCCCCAAAACACATAGAAATCCTTGTGTTCCTGGGTAATTTCTTCAGGTGATTAATTGCAAAGTGTGGGTTAGAGGGATAAACGGTATGCCTATAGGATGGATGGATGGATGGACGGATGGATGGATGGATGGACGGACGGATGGACGGATGGACGGACGGACGGACGAATGGATGGATGGATGGAAATGTGTTAGTTACTACTGCCTAACAAACCAACCCCAGTTTCAGGGCTTAAAGCAACAACCGCTTGTTACTTGAGACTGTAAGTTGCCTGCCCCCCATGCACCTGTGGGCAGGTGGCAGTTGCCCCCCCCATGCACCTGTGGGCAGGTGGCAGTTGCCCCCCCATGCACCTGTGGGCAGGTGGCAGTTGCCCCCCCATGCACCTGTGGGCAGGTGGCAGTCTTGCCCCCTCATGCACCTGTGGGCAGGTGGCAGTCTTGCCCCCTCATGCACCTGTGGGCAGGTGGCAGTCTTGCCCCCTCATGCACCTGTGGGCAGGTGGCAGTCTTGCCCCCCCATGCACCTGTGGGCAGGTGGCAGTTGCCCCCCATGCACCTGTGGGCAGGTGGCGGGCGGGCTGGGGCTGGCTGGTGGAGGACGGCCTCTGCAGAGCTGACACACACTTCTAGCAAGGGGGGCTGTAGCGGTGGTGACCGGCAGGGAAGAAACCACCTTTTCAAGTCTCTGCATCAGTTTGTTTCTACCCCACTTTTGAGTAAAAAGTCACATGGTGAAGCCACAGAGTGCAAAGGTACCGTCCAAATGTGTGGACACAAAGAGGCAAGAAAATTGGAGCAATTGTTCACTGGGTCCACGGGAGTGTAGGACATCCGCCCAACATCCGCCTGCTGCTTACAGAAAGCAAAACGGAAAGTTTGGGAAATTATCTGGTCCTCTTCTTCGTTAGTAGTCAGCCAGCGTTTCAGCAAAAAGCTAGATGGGACACGTTTAGGCCTGTAAGACGATGGTCTCAGTTGCAACGATGTCCTCAGGGAGTCTACCACTGGGGCAGGAAAGCAGCCGTGGACGGCAGGGACGAGTGGGCGTGGCTGTGTTCTAATAAAACTTTATCTGCAAAAACAGGGAACTGGCCCGTGATCTCGCTCATCACCCATGCAGCTGACATTTACTGAGGCCTCACTCTGTGCCAGGCCCCGTGGGCATAAAGACAGCCGCGACACAGGACACAAACCTTTCAATCTCTCTCTTTTTTTTTTGTTTTTGTTTTTTATATGTTTGTTTGTTTGTTTTGCGGTACTGGGGATTGAACCCAGGGGCATTCTACCTCTGAGCTACACCCCCAGCCCTATTTTTTTATTCTTTATTTTGAAGCAGGGTCTCACTAAGTTGCAGAGGGCTTCACTAAGTAGTTGAGGCTGGCCACGAACCAGGATCCTCCAGTCTCGGCCTCCCAAGTACTGGGATGACAAGCATGAGCCACCACGCCTGGCCTCTCCCCCACCCGTCTTCTAGTTGTGCACTCTGTACCTCTGACCATCTCTCATTGCCTGTCTATGCCTCAGTTTCCCTGTCTGTAAAATGGGGGAAACAATACCTACCTCCTTTAGCTGTGGGAATTCAAAGACATCAGTCCGGTGCTTCAACACAGGCTCTGGGTACCTGCTGGGAAGGCTGTCCTGTCCTTAGCGATTATGACTGTCATCTCTCTCTCTATTCAACACTCCTTGGCTCCCTCTTTCCCACACACTCAGACCATTAGGGCTGAACCAAGAAAAGGTTCTGGAAAGCAACCTCCACCCACCCCTTGCTGCTTGGGGGGTTGGAGAAGGATTGTCTGAGTCTCCTAGTGATGAGGCCCAGAGAGTGGAGGCTGGAGACTGGCGGCCGCGGAGGCTGCTCTCTGCTCGCCCACAAACAAAAGCCCCTTTTCATCTGATCCAGTGCGGCCTGCCGAAGAGGAGTCACTTCCCCGGGCCTGGGCGTTTATGAAAGCCGACAGCAGAGGCGAGAACACAGCCAGGCCTTTCTGCGCGCGATAAAACCATTACAATCAATTTGGGCAGCTCGCGGGCGCAGACAGACTCCGCGTCGACTGGATTCTGTTACGGGGCTGGGGGTGCGGGCCGGGCGGGGCTGGGGGGGCCCTCGGGGACCCGGGAGCACTTGGCCTTCCGCGGATGGGCCCCATTAGGGCTGCAGGCTGGCGCCACGGCTGCGGGGGCGCGCTGCCCGAGAAAAGTGTCATCCAGCTGGGGGCTGGGGGGCCAGCAGCGTTAGCTTAACTCCTGCGGTCTGCCAGACTAATTGCTCACGGTGGAAACACGCCTCAGAGTGCTTTGGCCTCGTCAATAATAGGGTATTAGGTGCCTTCCATTCCGCAGTGCATTGATCTGTTTCCTGTGGCTCCTCCTGGCTCGCTCCCCAGCACCCCCTGCACCCCCTGCACCCCCACACCGGTGCTGCCTGGCTCCCGCTAGATTGACTCCTCCTCCTCCTCCTCCTCTTTTTTTCCTTTAAAGTGTTTTCTAAGCGTGTGTTTAGCATGAGTGGTGCCTGAGTGCTAATTGTTACACCACAGATTGATTGGCGACTAGATGGCTTGCCAAGTTCCTTGGGTCTCCGGGGGAGGGAGGAAGGACCAGGCTCCAGGGTGGGGGCGCCGTGGAGGGGAGGCCGGGGAATCCTCTGCGCTGTGTCTTTCTGGCCGGGAAACTGGTGCCTGTTGTCTGGGAGGCGGGGAGGGCGGCCTCTATTGATATGTTATTATTATATCTTATTGATTATTTCGGCAGCATTGGAGAAAGTGGCCAAGATTTCTCTGCAGGTGCTAAAGAACCCCGGGACCCCAGGCTGCGGCCCGTGGAATGGAGCAGGGAGGAGGGGGGGCTGGGATTCGTGCATCAGGGGCAGGAGGACATGAAACTTTTATTTTTTAATTAATTTATTTATTTATTTATTTATTGTACTGGGGATTGAGCCTAGGGGCATTCTACCTCTGAGCTACACCCCCAACCCTATTTTAGATTTTATTTTGAAACAGTCTCACTCAGTTGCTGAGGACCTCGCTAAGTTGCTAAGGCTGACCACCAAACTGTGATCCTCCTTTCTCAGCCTCCCAACTGAGATTACAGGTGTGCGCCACCATGCCCCACTACTCCTAGCCCTTTTTATTTTTATTTTATTTATTTATTTATTTATTTATTTATTTATTTGTGGTACTGGGGATTGAACCCAGGGGCATTTTACCTCTGAGCTACACCCCAGCCCTATTTTTATTCTTTATGTTGAAACAGGGTCTCACTAAGTTGCGGAGGGCCTCACTAAGTAGCTGGGGCTGGCTGCGAACCCGGATCCTCCCAAGTACTGGGATTACAAGCATGCGCCACCACACCCGGCTCCTTTTTATTTTTTTATTTTGACACAATGTCTTGCTAGGTTGCTGAGTCTGGCCTTGAACCTGCGAGCCTCCTGTCTCAGCCTCCCAAGTACTGGGATTACAGTTGTGCACCACCACGCCCTGCTCCATGAAACCTTTTCAACAACTCCCAACTCAAATCTAGGTCGGGGTGCTTGCTCTGTGCTGAGAGGACCCCAGGCTTAAACCCACCGCCCCTCATTGCGGTGGCATTTCATTACCTGGCTGTTTTCAGTCTGGCGAGAGTCATCAACGCATCCTCCATGGCGAGATCCGCAGGGACTGACTAAGGCTGGACCCAGCAGGTAGCATGACCCCCAAACATTTCTTCCCTTCCACCCAGAATGCTGGCTTTTGAGCCTGTTCAGAGAACAGGGTGAACTGAGCTTGTCCAGGTTCCCAAAAGATACAACAGGTGGGACCTCTTTGACACCTAAAGGTCCTCCCCAAAACAATACCAGTGCTTCCTTATTAGCCTCAGTAACTAATATCCATAAACATTTCCATCTGATGGGTGAGCCTAAAATTCCGGGTGTGTGCCTTGTTAAAATAAGACGGTACGGGAGCTATTAAGGCAGCCGTGAAAGCCAGGCCGGCTGGGAGAGCGGTTTCTCAGCCACCATTAGACTCCTCCTTCCAGGTGGGAAGTGGGGAATTGAGACACGAGGCGAGGCGCTCTCGAGTTAGACAGCCGGGGCTCCACCGCCCACCAGTGGGGTGACATGGGATAAGACGCTTGATCTCATAGTGCCTCAGTTTCCTCTGTTGTAAAACAAGGATAATAACAATGTCCTGCCCTAGCGGGGTTGTAAGAGAAATACGAAAAGGCATCTGGATGTTCTAATTCTGTCTTGCCATTTTCTTTCTTTGTTCTCGAATATTCGGTGTTGTGTCTTTGCTACTCAAAAGTATGGAACAGCAGCCGTGGCTCACTGGGAGCTTCTTAGAAGTACAGGATCTTGCCCGGAGGAGCAGTGGCGCATACCTGTGATCCCAGTACTTGGGAGGCTGAGACAGGAGGATCGCAGGTTTGAGGCCAGCCTCAGCAACTCAGCGAGACTCTGATCCAGAATAAAAAATACAAAGGGCTGGGGATGATCAGAGGTAGAAAGCCCCGAGTTCGATCCCCAGTACCATAAAAAGAAGAAAGAAAGAAAGAAAGAAAGAAAGAAAGAAAGAAAGAAGAAAGAAAGAAAGAAAGAAAGAGAAAGAAAGAAAGAGAGAGAGAGAGAGAGAGAGAGAGAGAGAGAGGGAAAGAAAGAAAGAAAGAAAGAAAGAATAAAGAAAGAAAGAAAGAAAGAAAGAAAGAGAAATGCACAGACCTCAGTGGGACTCTGTGTTTCGCATGATCCCCAGGAGATCGGGGTGCACGCTGAAGTCTGAGAAGACCCAGTGTATACCACTCAGAGCTCCCCTTCCCCCTACCCTGAGCCGAGCGCTTGCATAGCTCATATTTGTATTTCTCGCTGAGGATGAGCGTGACATTTTGCAGCTGCCCTGCAGGGGACAGCCCCCTTGCTCTACGGTGGACATGACCACCAGTCTCTTGTTGGGGTTCTACCCCTTTTGGCTGACCAAGAGCTACGGGCAACTAAGGCTTGGGACAAGCACCCTTAAAGTTGGGCTTGGCTCCCCGGAAATGGTAGCTTTGGCCAACCCTTCCTTGCAAATGCCCAGCAAGGTCATAGTTTAACCACAGCCTTCCCCAGTTGCTGGGGATCTTGGGAGGCAGAAGAATAGGACGGGTCAGGATGTCAGTTCTGGAGACAGAGTTGGGTCCAAACACAGAAGCTAGCTCATAGAACGCAGGTTCCCAAACCCAACTGTATCCCTTTGGTGCCTGCCCCAGGGCCTTTGTATGTGCAGCTCCTTCTGCAAGAATTATTTCATATCTGATTGCCTCCTTCTCATCATTCAAATGTGACCCAGATGTCACCTCCACAGAGATACTGTGCTCCATGGCCTCCTTCAGCTGACACCCTCCATCGCATTACCTCTCCTCCGCCTCCTCCTCCTCCTCCTCCTCCTTTTTCTTTTTATCATTCTCCTCCTTCTCCTTCTGCCTCCTCCTCCTCTTCTTCTTTTTTTCACTAGGGACTGAATCCCAGGGGCATTCTACTTCTGAGCTATACCCCAGCCCTTTTTATTTTGAAACAGGGTCTCCCTTAAGTTATTGAACCTGGCCTTAAACCTGCGATCCTCCTCTCTCAGCCTCCCAAGTACTGGGATTACAGGCATGTGCCACCACACCCGACTGCTCCTCCTCCTCCCCCTCCTCCTCCTCTC
>PVJS01021468.1:0-20329 GCA_004027185.1 Glis glis
GAGAGAGAGAGAGAGAGAGAGAGAGAGCGAGAGCTGAGGCTGGCCGCGAACCCGGATCCTCTGGTCTCCGCCTCCCAAAGTACTGGGATTACAAGCGTGCGCCACCACGCCCGGCTCCCAGCCCTATTTTTTATTCTTTATTTTGAAACAGGTTCTCACTAAGTTGTGGAGGGCCTCACTAAGTAGCTGAGGCTGGCCGTGAACCCGGATCCTCCTGTCTCAGCCTCCCAAGTACTGGGATTACAAGCATGCACCACCATGCCCAGCTACATTCTAAACATTTGTCATATTGTTGAAGTTCTGCCCTTGCTATAATAGCCTATCTTGATTATGGGTAAAATGTCTAACCAACCAAGCAAACACCTGAAAACTTACCTTGAGACTATCCCTGAGCAAATATTGTGGAGTTATTGATATAAAACACAATTCCCCTAAGGAAACAATACGTGATGATCAAATTGGCACACGACAGATAAGAAAAAGAAGTAGGTGCAAGAAAAATGATTGATTGGACGTGTGATCAAGGATATTAAACATCAGAGAAAAGAGGCATCGGGTCGGACTCCTGTATTTCTAAAGCACTCTCTAGAAAAGGGGTGTTGAGACTTGAAGTGTGGGAGGGTTGAGAGTGACAGGAAGAGTTATTGGTAGCACAGGTGGGCACGAAAAGATGAAGAGAGGGTGCGGTGAGCGATAGGCGTGTGCGTGTGTGTGGAGGAAAATGGCAGAACAGGCTAGAACATTTCCATGGATTAGTAGAGAGAAAGAGTGTGGGCTTCGAGATGGGGGCCACATCTTGGAAGAACTTACAAAGCAGGCGAGGAATCCAAGCTTACATAAAATGCAGGGGGGAGCTACAGCAGACTCAGCGGTCCTGTTTATGAGCTCATCCCCAGTGCATAGCAGAGTGCATGATACGTAATTTCTACTCAACCGACAATGGTTGAATAAATGAATAAAAAAATAGTAGAATTAAAAAAGGAACAGGCAGCCCAGGCCCTGATGTAGGACATATGGTAATTCCTAATAGAGCTATCGCCTCCTTCTACTTGACGCATTTCCAGGAAACTGGTGGCTGATGACACTGTTAAGAAGAACTGGAATCATAATTATCAAAGCATTATGAACTTCACAGGAGAAACGTTTCGTGGAGCAAATGTTCCTTGCTTTCACTTTCAAATGCTCCAAAGGGAAAGCCTCCTCTCTGAATCTTATTCTCTGGATCTGGATGTGTGTTTTAGGAGACTCTGGAGCTTTTCAACCTAGGGAAGCTCTACCGGATTTACCTTTGTCCAGATTTAACTTTCTTCTTTTAAAGAAGAGAATCAATAGTGAATGATATTTTTGATCCCGAAGGTTTAGCCTTCTGCCTCTGTGCACATTCAAGGTTAAGTTAAAATCTGTGTGCGGAGGTCTAAGGGTCCATCTGTTCGTCCTCCTACTCTAGAGAGGACACAGTAAACACCTCGCCCTGCGGGTGCCACCTCGTCGTGCCTTGCTAATCACTATTCCCCCGGAGTTGCCACCTGTCCCTGCTCCAATTCAAAGGTCCCGGGGATACCTTGAGGGAAAGGTGACATCCTTCATTAGAGCCTCCCCAAGCCCCGCCTTGCTCCTTCACTCCTCCCTTGTTTGAAGTTTCTCTCTAAGAGGATGAGTGGGAAATACCAAGTCTGATAATCTGGCCAAGTGACGTCCTTTTGTCCCATGTCCAGGGATATCCACAGGGCTCCATGACTCCTCGTGGAATCTCCTAGCTGGACGAGACCTTGAGACGAGGCTCCAGCCGCAGAGCTTTGCAAATGAAGAGACTGAGTCTCACAGAGTGAATTGCACATGGATACACAGCTCGCTCGCGAATAGTGGCCGGCTCTTCTTGTCCTTCACCACGCCCCTTATGCCCGTCTTGCTGCCTGTTGCTCCATAGCTATAGTTTCTGCCTTGGTTTAAAATCAAAGCTGCAGCTGGGTGTGGTGGCACACACCTGTAATCCCAGTATTTGGGAGGCTGAGACAGGAGGGTCGCAGGTTCGAAGCTAGCCTCAGCAACTTAGCAACTAAAGTTGCTTAACTCTCAGCAACCGAGTGAGACCCTGTTTCCAAATAAAAAATAAAAATGGGCTGGGGGTGTAGCTCAGAGGACAAATGCCCCGGGTTCCATCCCCAGCACCACAAAAAGAAAATCAAAGCCGCGTGCATATCATAAATTCACTTTACAAGGCTGATTACCATCACGTTACACACACTACAGTCCCCCTATGGGAGCTCCCCCATTTGTCAGGCACGCAAGGCAGCCACCCGTAATGAATCAAGGCTGGAAGGACTTGTGAGCTGAGGGCTCTGGTGGTAAAGGACTCTTTTTGTGTGTGTGGTACTGGGGATTGAACCCAGAGGCATTCTACCTTCAAGCTACACCCCCAGCTCGATTTTTTTTCTTATTTGGAAACAGGGTCTCGCTAGGTTGATGAGTCTCACTACTTGCTGAGGCTGTCCTCGAACCTGTGATCCTCCTGTCTCAGCCTCCCAAGTACTGGGATTACAGGAGTGCACCACCACGCCTAGCTAAAGGACTCTTTCTTTCTTAAAGACATGTGGCCCCTGGCTGAAGTGAAGGTGGAGGGTTGATTCTGCAAAGCAACAACAACAACAAAGTGTTTCTTTTCTGCCAAATTCACTACCAGTTTGGAGGAGTTTACAGAACGAGCTCTGGAGCTGACAGGCTGTCAGAGCCATGGTACATTGCAGGAAGGAGCAGAGCATCTGGCGACAAAGTCCAGGAAATGCAAATGCACGACTGATCTTCACCTTGCTCGGTGGGAAGAAGTTTCTCTCCCCCTTGCCAACATTTGATGGGCCATTAAACCTGGAAAGGACACGGAGTCCAACTCCTCTTTTATTTTTCCAGGTAAACCAACCAAAGCCTAAAGAGGGCAGGTGACTTTCAGTGCTTGATTTGGAACTGATGTCGTTTTTAAGACTCCTAATCTAGTAGTTTTTAAAAAGCTTATTTAAAAGGGACATTGAATTGTTCACAGGTTGGATCACCCCAAGCTGCAATAAAAGAAGATCCCTTGAAATCTCAACTATTTTTTTCCCAAAGGGAAAATGAATAAAGTTAAAATGAATAAAATTAATAAATTTAAAATAAAAATAAAAATTAAAATTAAAATTAAAATGAATAAAATTATTTTACATTTTCCCTAAATAATGTGATTCTAACATGGTTGAATTTCCTGAATAAAGGCATGTACTGGGTTTTCTGAGTTTTTGAGAATTTTTTTTCTTACCCCCAAACCTCAAAACAACAACAAAAATAATTAAACAAAAAGACAAAGATGGATAATAGCGTTTCATGAGGTTCCTGGGACACAATAAAGCATGTTCCTTAGTACTTATTAGGGTTTGGGTCTCGAATGTCCCCCCAAAACTCATGTGTTAGGAAAGGCAGCAATGTTCACAGGTGAAGAGATTTGATCATGGGGGTTCTGACTTCATTAGTGGAGTAATCTATCTGGTAGATTAATAATTGGGATGACTATTGGGAGGTGGGGAAAACTATAGATAGGCAGGTGGGGTGTGGATGGAGGAGGTGGGTCACTGGAGGTGTAGCCTTGAGGTCTATATCTGTCCCCGGCCCCTTCCTCTCTCTCTTTCTCTCTTTCTCTCTCTCTCTCTCTTCCCTCTTTCTGGTTGTCATGAGCTGACCAGCTCTCCTCCGCCATGCCCTCCTGCCAAGCTATTCTGCCTTGCCTCAGTGTAGAGCCAGCCAACCAGGGACCGAGACCTCTGAAATTGTGAGCCAAATAAATATTTCCTTCTCAAACTTATGCTTGTCAGAGATTTCGGTCACAGCAACAAAAAGCTAACTAACACAGCATGATCGTTTACTTCTCTATCTTAAATAAAGGGAGAAAAAATGGTATTATATCACACATAAGAACTGTATTACCAGAATAAAGGAACCCCAATTCCCAAAGAATAGGCAACATCGCTAGAGGTGGACTAATTAATTTCTGTTCTCCTAACGCTGCTCCAGATAAATTCATACTTTCTCTGTCTTTAAAATTCTTCCAAGAGCGCTTATATTTTGTCAGAAAGCACAGAACTCTATAGAGTTCTGTATATATATGCCCAGATCTGCCTCCCTTATTGTGAAAATAAAAACAGACACCATAAATCCAAGTCTCCTATTTTTCTCTATCTCAATATATAGCTTATTCCTAGTTGTTCAGGACAAAAACCATGGAGTCATTCTCAATTATTTTCTTCATTTTTTTCTACCACCTCCTTCCATGGTGCTAACCCTGTTTCTTTTGTCTCTAAAATACATCTGTGTGTGTGTGTGTGTGTGTGTGTGTGTGTGGTACTGGGGATTGAACCCGGCATGTTCTACCTCCAAGCTACACCCCCAGCCCTATTTTTTTTAATTCTTTGTCTTGAAACAAGGTCTCGCTAAGTTGTGGAGGGCCTCACTAAGTAACTGAGGCTGGCTGCGAACCCGGATCCTCCAGTCCCAGCCTCCCAAGTACTGAGATTACAATTGTGCGCCACTACACCCGGCTTATTGTTTTTTTATTTTCAAACAGGGTCTTGCTAAGTTGCTGAGGCTGGCCTTGAACCTGCAATCCTTCTGTCTCAGCCTCTCAAGTACTGGGGTGACAGGTGTGCATCACCACGCCTGACTCTAGAATACATCTTGACCATGTCTACTCCTCTTCCTCCCACTCGTCCTATCCACCATCAACCTGTCCAGTCCAAGCCACTATCCACCTCCCCCGTCTCTTCTGCACTGACTGGCTTCTGAGCTGGTCTCTCTGCTTTGACTCTTGTCCCACGAAAACCCATTTCCCACACGGCAGCCAAAGGGATTGCCTCAAAACAGAACTTGGATCTTGTCTTACTTCTGCTTAAAAACTTCACAGGTTCCTCATTGCACTGAAAAGAAAGATAGTCCCACCTCAACCCCTTCAGCTTCCTGTTTCCAGTGTGTGCTGGGCTGGAGCCCATTGTCTTCAGCTCTGAATCTGGCTGGGTCCCTCAGTTCCCATGTTATTTTTTATTTTTTGGTACTGAGGATTGAACCCAGGGGCATTCTACCTCCAGGCTACACCCCCAGCCCTATTTTTTATTCTTTATTTAGAAACTGGGTTTCGCTAAGTTGTGGAGGGCCTCACCAGGTAGCTGAGGCTGGCTGTGAACCCAGATCCTCCGATCTCAGCCTCCCAAGTACTGGGATTACAAGTGTGTGTCACCACGCCCGACCCCATGTTATGTTTTCAAAGAGGCTTTGCTGATTTAACCTGCCTAAAAGTAGCCAAACCCCTCTTCCATTCCAGATTCTCTGCAATCTTCTTTTCTTTTTTTCCTTTCTTTTCCTTTTCCCTCCCTCCCTTCCCTTTTCCTTCCTTCCTTCTCCCTTCTTCTTTCCTTCCTTGGGATTAAATCCAGGGCCTCACACAATGCTAGGCAAGTGCTCTACAACTGAGCTACACTCCCAACCCTGTACTATTTTCTTCACATCATCGATCTATAATTCTTCTATTTTTCATTTGTCTTTCTAGCCAGGCATGATGGTGCATGCTTGTAATCCCCATATTTGGGCGGCTGAGACTGGAGGATCACAGGTTCGAGGCCAGGCTCAGCTACTTAGTGAGGCCCTCTGCAACTTAGTGAGACCCTGTTTCAAAATAAAGAATAAAAAAATAGGGCTGGGGCTTTAGCTCTGAGGTAGAATGCCCCTGGGTTCAATCTCCAGTAACACACACACACACACACACACACCCCTCACGACTCAATGACAGCAACTCCAAACAACAATTTATGAGCTCTGCAGGGGACATTCTATATCTAACTCTAACTCAGGGCATCTGGCTTCACTAGGAAGTCCCCGAGGGCACGGTGACCACCTCTTTTGTAATCCCTAGCAAATTCTTTTGTTCTCTAGTCTGTAAAGAGAACAGAGGTCAGATAGAAGAACCTGCCCAAATATCAGTCCTTCTGAAAGGGCAGCCGAGTGGCTCAGGGTGTGAGTCCTGGTGCAGGCTCCTGAGTGCAAATCCCACCCGTGCCATTTCTGTTGTTTGGTCAAATTGCTGAACTTCCCTGTCTCTGTTTTCTCATCCATAGTATGGGAATAATGGATCTCACCTCTTGGGGTTCTTGTGAAGATGAAATGTAACACAATTTACACAGTACCTGTGCAGAGCACATAGGAAATGTTTGATAGAACCTGGCATCATTCAACATACATGTATTGAGTGCTTACTGTATGCCTATATGGGACTAGGCTAAGTTCTAGGGGGTGGCATTATAATGGGGAAAGAAAGACATCGTGTGTGTGTGTGTGTGTGTGTGTGTGTGTGTGTGTGTGTGTTACTGGAGATTGAACCCAGGGGATCTGAATAAATCCACTGTAATGGATTTACTGGGTGGTAACCTAGGCCAGTGGGGTGTGGCTGGAGAAGGCGGGTCCCTGGGGGATGTGGCCTTAGGGATTGTGCTTGTGTCTTTGAATCCCCCTGCTTGCTGGCTCTCTTTGCTTCTGGCCTCCGTGATGTGAGAGCAGAGCCCACCGCCATGCCCTGAGATCCAGAGAAACCAGCCTCACTTGGACTGAACTCTGAGATCTTCAAGAAACAGCGAGCAAAGAAGTCTCCCTTCCTCTAAGTTGTGTGCTGAGGTCTTTTGGATGATGGCCGTGGGAATGTTGACGGAGACACCCTGGTTTATAATGACTTCCTGACTCTGCTCCTGTGCTGTGATCTTCTTGGCTGCGGGCATCGTCGTCTTCTTAACCCTCCCCTTCCATTTGCTTTTCCCATCTCTGTCAAGGTCCGTCTCCTTGTGGGGGCAATAGACCAGGAAAGGACAAGGAGCTGGAAGGGGCGAGGTCTGCCAGTAACTCCCGTGGAATCTTGGGCTTCTTTTTCTTCGTTTGTAAAATCCCAGGAATGAGCTGTAAAGTCCATTTCCAGGTTTACAACACGATGGCTCAAGCCGTGTTTTACATAGACCTGGACTGAGGCTTTATGGCGGGTTCTCTTCTCCACTATTTCCCCTCTGCCCACTCGCTCGGTTCACAGGTCTTACCTATCAAGGTTAGAACAACATCATAAAAGAGACCAGGCAAATTCTTCCGATGCCAAGGCATTTGGCAGAGCTGTGACTTTGCCTGGGCTCTGTGACTTTCACTTCCCCTTGGAAATTTCTAAAGTGTATTCATTCATTCGTATGTTTATCTAAGAAATAATTGCTGGGCACCCAAATACAGATAGAATTCTTTTTTTTTTTTTTTTTGCGGTACTGGGGATTGAACCCAGGGGCATTCCACCTCCGAGCTACACCCTCAGCCCTATTTTGTATTCTTTATTTTGAAGCAGGGTCTCACTAAGTTGCGAAGGGCCTCACTAAGTGGCTGAGGCTGGCCACGAACCCGGATCCTCCAATCTCAGCCTCCCACATACTGGGATTACAAGCGAGCGCCACCACACCCGGCTCGGATAGAATTCTTAATAAAAGAGAATTCACACACATAAATGTGATATTACAATTGTGGTAGGTACCGTGAAAGGGAAGTATACGATGGTATGAGAACAAACATCCCTGGAGGTTATCTTACCTGAGAAAATTGATGGGGGGCTTCTTCCTGGAAGAAATATGAACTGAAATCTGAGTGATGATTCAGAGTTCACTAGAAGAAGACGGGTGGCTCAAGGGTGCCAGGCAATGAAAACGACATGCGCAAGGGTCCCGTGGCAGGAGACAGGGCAGCACATTCTAGGACTAAATGCTCAATGTGACTGCTGCACCGAGATAAAAGAGATGCACTCAAAGGAGGCAGAGAGACTTCCCTAGAAAGGAGGCAGGGAACCCAGACCTGACAGAAAAGAAGAAGTCTTTTTTGATCTCTTCTAGAAGACGATTTCTACCCAGCAGGGACTTCTACAACAGGGTTCTTCCTATGCAACATGAGGAAGCTTTGGCAACTAAAACCCATTTTGCATTCTTTCTGCGCAACTGTGCTTGGGGATCTCTGTGGAATTGAAGAAAGTCTCCTCCAGTTGTCAACAGACACCAAGGCCCAGATAGGAGGAACCCAGCACTGAACTCATCCCTGTCCTGCCCGTGGCAGGACATGTCGCAGGGGATGCTGTCTGTGTGTCCCAACAGCCTTCCTGCTCCCGGTCCACCAAATGAAGATGCACGGAATGAAGAGAAAGCACTTACTAGAGAAAGAAAAACCCCAGAGGCCCAAGAGCCAGAAGGCATGGCCTTCCAGTTGTTCCGAGAGAGAAATCAGTTCACTTTCCTCTGCAGAAATAACACAACCAACAGGCCGTGCGTTCCAGAATGAAGTTTAGAAGCAACAAACAGAGGGGATGCAGAATACCCATAATGACCCATTCTTCCTCTGGTCTATGTGCCACGCTGGATCAATAAGCCAGACGACGTTCTTCTCATTAGTCCCCACGTGGAAAACTCCGCCACGGCTGTCAGGCAGAGGTAATGTGTATTCACTGAAATCAGCCTCATAGGCACGACGTGGCCCACCAGCTTGAAACTCTCTACCTGCCTCCTAGACTGTAATTCTCCTCGGCAGACGAGATAACGGGGAGAGTCATCGGGGACCCCAATGCAGAAAAACACCTCTGCCTCTACCCTTGGGACACTCAAGATGCAAGGCAGGTCAGCCCTTTTGGAAAGTGTGAATGTTAGTGCGTTAAATGAACTATTTTTTTTAAGGAACCTGCTTGACAGTTATTTTTAAGAGTCTGGCATATATATTTTTCCTTCGCTCAAAGAGCTCGAAATTGGCTTAAGTGGCGCTTAATTGAAAAAGTTTGCCTCGAGAGTGTGATTAAGCCTGGAAAATTTTAGCCAATAAGGGGAATTTTTCATAAAGTTATGACCGAGTGGAAATAGTGTTATAATGGAAGCCTGTGTGTAATAGGCACTATTAAAATTATATATGTGTATCTTTGAGCATCAGCAGGTAAGTGAGTTACAGGCTTATAGTTCGGCGGCGGGTTTCTGGTGGTATTATGAGCTGCAGGCACGAAGCTCCAATCATCCAAATTCCTAAATAGAATAACAGTTAGCTCCGAAAATATTCCTATCATAATTATCCACCAGGCATGGGTAGGGTATTTTCTGCTCACAGGCTTGGCCTACATAATAATGGGTAATCTGATTCATGTGTAATAGAATCACAGGCTATGCAAACAGGAAAAGCCTTCTGATTTTCTAGCCTGTCTTTCCCCCATAAATTCATGAAGAAAGCGAACATAGCAAATAGAAAACCTGCAAACACCGGTGGCAAGAGGCGACTTTCGAATTCAAAGGTTCAGGGTAGAGGCTTAAAAAACTCAGGTCTCTGAGTCCCTAGTTTCTTACCCTTTGGATTCTCCTCTCTGGTCTGCTTCTAGCCTTGACATTCATGGAGAACTCTAGAATTTTTATGTAAGAGGAGGGCAGGGGTGTTGGTTTGGTTGGGTCAGAGAAGGAAGCTAGGTTGATGCTTCTCAATGTCTTAGGTTGATGATGTTTGAAGAAGCTGGCAGGTGTTGCTGATTGCAGGCCCAAGACTATCACTGTGAGGAAGAAGGAGTTAGATGTCTCCCAGCTAGGCTGCATGCAGATATTGGGTGTGCATATGCAAATCGGCAATGCATATGCAAACTGGCAATGCAAATGCAAATCCACAATCCAAATGCAAATCGGCAATCCTTGCACAGCAAGGCAAAACCTTCTTATTTCTGCAGAAGGGTGTGCAACCAACAAAATGTCTGGCAAGCAGGCACACCAAGGGGGAAGTCCACTTGGGATTTTTATCCCTGATGCGATCCTGCCCCTTGCCCTGATTGGTGGGGGCTTGGGCTCACAACCACGTGATTGGCTCTTTTCTAAGATAGGCAGGAATTCTGAACCCAAGTTTCAAGGACAACTCTTTAGTGATTGGCTTATTTCTAGGACAGGCGGGGTTTTTGAAACAAAGTTTAAGATGCTGGAAGATTCCTGTCAACCAAAGGTTATGTGAACTAAAATGGCTACAGGCTGGCCACCCATTTGACAGGAATGACTTTATACTTCTTACGCAGATGCTATGGGTAACACGGACTGCGTGTTAATGGGGAGGGTCTTTGCGGGGACTGATGGAGATCGCTGCTGGGTGAGGTGGGAGGTTCAGCTCCCTCTCTGGTCTCTACAGACACTGTGAGCTCACTGCTGGCCTGTGGGGAAAAGTCCCAGTTCCTTCCCTGGCCTCTTCTGGCATACCCATTATGGTGGGAACGTGGACACCTTGTTATAGCCTCGTGGGGTCGTGGAAATCGGGTCCTGCTCTCAGCCTTCGCTGATGGTGATGGGAAGGAGGTGCAGCATCTTCAGTGTGGTTTGGCTGTTTCTGTCAACCTTCTGATGGTGATGGGAGGGAGGTGCGGCATCTTCAGTGTGGTTTGGCTGTTTCTGTCAACCTTCTCTGTCTCACGAGGCTGTTCCTCTCTTGGTCCCATGGCTCGGCTGTGCAGGCCCTTGCCGAGGGCTCTGTCTCAGCCCGTTGGTTTTCCTGGTTGCAGGCTTCTGTAGCTTCGAGTCTGGAGTATATGAAGGTAAAAGAAAACTGGGGAACTCAACACCATCTCACCCTTGCGGTTCCCAAAGCCCCAGGCAGCTGGCTTTCTTCACCTCCAAAGTCTTTCTGTGTGTTAGTTTTACATACAACATCCAGGGATTTTAGTTGTAGTTGGTGTGAGGAATAGAGGAAAAATACATTCACTTTATCTTCCGAGAAGTAGAAACCCCTGTTAGCATTTTACATTCATATAAGGGACACCATGCAGCATACAATACATACCAGTTTACAGCACTATGTTGACTTTGCATTGTGATTATGAGAATTATCCATGTTGATATATGAAGATTTAGGTCCTAATTTCCTTTTTCCTTTTTTTTTTTTGGGTGTGTTGTGTGTATGGTGTTGGGGATTGAGCCCAGGGGCATTCTACCTCGAAGCTATACCCCCAGTCCTATTTTATTTTTATATGGAAGCAGGGTCTCACTAAGTTGCTGAGAGTCTTGCTAAGTTGCTGAGGCTGGCTTTGAACCTGTAATCCTGCTGTCTCAGCTTCCCAAGTACTGGGATTACAGGTGTATACTACCATACCCGGCTCCTAATTTACTTCTGATAGCTGCTGGTCCAGGTATAGGATAAAGGAGCGGGTTTCCTAGCACACACACAGACATGAACTAAACAGCCCTCATGATCTGGTGTTCACGTGGCCCATAGGGATGGTCTCTGAGTTATTTAAATTGATATATTTTCTTTGTGACTGAATATATATTTT
Source organism: Glis glis (assembly GCA_004027185.1). NCBI lineage: Eukaryota > Metazoa > Chordata > Mammalia > Rodentia > Gliridae > Glis > Glis glis. The sequence goes on from PVJS01021468.1 coordinate 11,342, forward strand.
AAGGTCTTATTGGGAGGCGAACAGATGTACATCTAAGATAGCATGGGAATGGGTGGAGGTTGTAGGTTATGGTAAACAATGACACTGGACTAGTAATAACAAAATGACAATTATCATTACTGTCACCCTTGAATTATTCCCTGCTATGTGCCAAATATCTATTTCTCATGACATCTATGCAAAGTGGCTATGTCCTTATTTTAAAAATAAGGAAATGAGTTCACAGAAGTCAAATAACTTTCTCTAAGTCATCTAGTTAATACTTGTCAATTAAATGTTCTTGTGAAATCTCTATTTTTGTGGTATTGGGGATTGAACCCAGGGGCATTCTACCTCCAAGCTACAACCCCAGTCCTATTTTTTATTCTTTTTTTTTGTGGTACCGGGGATTGAACCCAGGGGCGTTCTACCTCCGCACTACACCCCGGCCCTATTTTTTATATTTTATTTTGAAACCGGGTCTCACGAAGTTGCGGAGGGCCTCACTAAGTAGAGAGAGAGAGAGAGACAGGGGGAGAGAGAGAGAGAGAGAGAGAGCGAGCGCTGAGGCTGGCCGCGAACCCAGATCCTCCAGTCTCTGCCTCCCAAAGTACTGGGATTACAAGCGTGCGCCACCACGCCCGGCTTTATTCTTTATATTGAAACAGGGTCTCACTAAGTTGCGAAGGCCTCACTAAGTAGCTGAGGCTGGCCTCAAACCTGAAATCCTCCTGTCTTAGCCTCCCAAGTACTGGGATTACAAGTGCATGCCACCAAGCCCAGCTTGTGAAATCTTTAAAGGAAAGCCCAATCTCAAATGGTTAAAAACAAAAAAGAAGATTAAAAAAATTTAATTGCAGCCATACATGGTGGTGTGCATCTAATCACAGTACTTGGAAGTCTGAGACCAGAGGATCACAGGTTCGAAGCCAGTCTCAGCAACTTAGTGAGGCTGTCAGCAACTTAGCGAGACCCTGTTTCCAAATAAAAAATAAAGTAGGGCTGGAGGTGTAGCTTAGAGGTAGAATGCCCCTGGGGTTCAATCCCCAACACAATCACCATCATCACCATCATCATCATCATCATCACATATGAAAAAAAAGCCCAAAGGATTGTTCATTCAGCAGATTAATGGCATTATTAAGATGCAGGTATTTTATTTTATTTATCTTTCTGTTCTTTCAAACTTAACATGTAATCATAGCTTCCTTCAAGGGTACAAGAAGGCTGCAGCAGTTCCAGGCATCACATGCAGAACTGCATGTTTTCATGTGTGTGCTTCTTATCACCAACAAAAATCCTTAGTAGAAGTCTTCCAACAAGCTCTCCCCATATCATATTCACCAGAATTATATTCCATGTTCAGGACCAAATTACATACTTTTCAGGAAACCAGGGCAAAGTGACAAGGCGATAGCTCTTGTTCAATACTTATTGAGAATTCCAAGGTGACAGCAGAGCCTTAAGCCAAGTATCAAACCTTCCCAAGCCCAGGGTCTCGTGTGGACGGCACTGGTTGCATGCCCTTGAACTTGTCCTTGTCCATGATCATGGCTAAGCTAACTTCAGACAAGGAGAAAAGGGCCTCTGTCACTGGGTTAGCACAACGGGAACTTATTCCCGAAAGTTGAGCTAGGGGCTCTCCTTCCGTGAAACATGGGGTGTGGGGTGGAATCCTGAATAAAACTAAGTGCTGTCATGCGAGGAGGAGGAAGGAGGACTGCTTGTTGGTTATCACAGCATCTGGTTGTAGCTTGTGTATCCCCAAGGTCCCCACCTTCTTTGCTGCCTCTGGGGAGTTCCTGTGTCTTGGGTTTAGCTCAGTTCTGCTACCAGGGACGAGCTTGTAGCAAGTTGTTTTGTTTCCTTGAACTTCAATTTCCTTACCTGTAAAAGTTAGAATTCAAGCCGGGCATGGTGGCTCACGCTTGTAATCCCAGTACTTGAGAGTCTGAGACAGGAGGATCCGGGTTCGCGGCCAGCCTCAGCTACTTAGTGAGGCCCTCCACAACTTAGCAAGACCCTGTTTCAAAATGAAGAATAAAAAATAGGGCTGGGGATGTAGCTCGGAGATAGAATGCCCCTGGGTTCAATCCCCAGTATTGCAAAAAAATAAAAAGTTGGAATTCATGAATGTCCCTGCATTTCAAAGTGTGACCTGCCAGAAGGGAGAATCTTGAACTTACTCCTTAGGTCATAATTGCAGAAGTCCAAAATAACCACCACCCTTTCTGTTATGGTTTGAAAGTAAAATGTTCCTAAGACCCCATGCCCTGGAGGCAGCCGTGCTCAGAGGCGAGTCCCTGGGGGTGTGGCCTCGGGGACTCTAGTGTCCCTCCCCCTTTCCCTAGCTCTCTCTGCTTCCCACCACCATGCTCTGAGGACCTGTAGCCCCAGCTCCTGCTTGGCCGCCGGTATAAATGGGCTACAAATGGACTATATATATGGACTGAAATCTCCAGACCTGTAAGCAAACAAATCTTCCTTCCTCTGCGTTTGGCATGCGTCAGGTGTTGGGGTCACAGTGGGGAGGATGTTGACCGAGCCACCTTCCCTATGATGTGGTGAGGTATGTACGTGGACTGACAAGTCTCTAGGGGCTGCCTGTCTTGTGCATTGGAGCAGGGATGGGTGAGGAGCTAGGGAAAGGGCATTGTGTTTTTGTTTTGACCATAGCAGGAGGGCCCCTGGTCGCACAGTAAATGCTGTTGTGACAAGAAGTCCTAGGATGTGGAGCAGAGACACGGATGTCTATTCCATTCTAGTCACTGGCAGGGAAAAGGTGCTTTTTTATACCAGGTTTTGTTTTGTTTTGTCTTGTTGTTGTTGCTCACCTACTAAGCTACCTCTTAGATCGTGTGGTACATTGCAAGATGCCACAAATACTTCCCCCATCCTGTGCCCTTGCGTGTTGTATTACAATCTCTCTCATAAAGAGAGTCTTGTTTTTCCTTTTTTTTTTTGCGGTACCGGGGATTGAACGCAGGGGCGTTCTACCTCCGCGCTACACCCCCGGCCCTATTTTTTTATACTTTATTTTGAAACCGGGTCTCACGAAGTTGCGGAGGGCCTCACTAGGTAGAGAGAGAGAGAGAGAGAGAGCGAGAGAGAGAGAGAAAGAGAGAGAGACAGGGAGAGAGAGAGAGAGAAAGAGAGAGCTGAGGCTGGCCGCGAACCCGGATCCTCCGGTCTCCGCCTCCCAAAGTACTGGGATTACAAGCGTGAGACACCACTCCCGGCTAGAGTCTTGTTTTTCAACTCCAAAATTTAGGCTGGACTCGGGATTTCCTTTGGGCAAGCAGGACAATACTGGGCATGGCTCAAGGAGAGACTTAAAAGCATTTGTGACCTGGCTGTGGTGACTCATGCTTGTAATTCCAGACACTTGGGAGGCTGAGGCAGGTGAATCGAAGTTGGAGGCCAGTCTGGGCAATGTAGGGAGACCTTATTTCAAAAAGAAAACAAGCCGGGCGTGGTGGCGCACGCTTGTAATCCCAGTACTTTGGGAGGCAGAGACCGGTGGATCCGGGTTCGCGGCCAACCTCAGCGCGCATGCGCGAGCACGATCAATCGATCAGTCGATCTATCTCTCTCTCCTCTCTCTCTCTCTCTCTCTCTCTCTCTCTCTCCCTAGTGAGGCCCTCCGCAACTTCGTGAGACCCGGTTTCAAAAGTAAAGCATAAAAAAATAGGGCCGGGGGTGTAGCGCGGAGGTAGAACGCCCCTGCGTTCAATCCCCGGTACCGCAAAAAAAAAAAAAAAGAAAACAAAAGGGGCTGGGGATGTAGCTCAGCGGTTGAGCACCTCTGGGTTCAATCTCCAGCACCATGAAACATAGTAAGTGTTAGTGTGTTGGAACTTGTACTCTCTTTGTGGATTTTGGAGCTCTGAGACCCTCATGGGAAGAAGCCCAGATTAGCTTGTTGGAGTTCAGGGGCCAGTAGAGCTGAGGTCCCCCAGATCAGCCATCCTGCCAACCACCACTTACATATGCGCGTGAGACCACCTGTATTAATTTTCTATTGCGACCATAAAAAAGTACCAGAAGTTTAGCAGCTTAAATAACACAAATTTATTATCTTACAATTCTGTAAGTCCGAAGTTCAGCATGGGTCTCAATGCTCTGAAGTCAAGGTGTTGACAGAGCCGTATTCCTCCTGGAGCTTTAGCAGGGAATCTATTTCCTTCCCCCTTTCTGGCTTCTGGGGGCTACCCAACTCCTTGGCTCATGGCCCCGTTCTCCATCTTCAAAGCCAGTAATGGCCAAGCAACCCATCCTTGTGCTGTCTCACTCTGACCCTGCCTTCTCCTTCCTCCGTCCAAAGATAAAGACCTTCTTGATTACACTGGTTCTACCTGGACAACCTTGAAGAAACCCCTGATTTTAACGTCAGCTGGTTAGAAACCTAAATGCTATTCCCAGTCTTAATTCCACTTCACCATTTAACTGCAATCTTCCTGTCTTGGCCTCACAAGTGCTGGTATTACAGATGTGCTCCACCATGCCTGGCTTTGGGGGACAATTTAAATCCACTAATAATTTTAATCAAATTATTAATCAATCCTAAAAATTAATCTACAGATGAGGTTAGAACCCTCATGATATATCACTTCCCCAAAGCCCTACCTCTGGATATTGCCACATTGGATAATAAGTCTTCAACGCTTGAGCTTTTGGGGAATATTCCAGATTCAAACCATAACACCCAGTCTGTGATGTGCTGTTATATCAGCAGAGAACAGACCAAGACACTAATGTACTAGGTAAAGGTTTCAGGGAATTGGACATGGACGTTTTGGGGAGAATGTTAGTCTACCTACGATGAAGTCTATGTTGTAAACCACTATATTACTTAAATCTCCTTAGCCTTATATCTGTGCGAGGCAGATCTGAGTATGGACTCAAACAGTCTGAAAAAAAAAAACTCATCCCAATACTTCCATTTTGATAAACAAAGGTTCTTCCTCCTTTCCCCAATCCAGGTAAGCATGGGCATTCCTTGCTCATTGGGGTTACTGGGAGAAATCAGTTCCTTATGGTTGTAGGACCGAGACCCTTCTTTCCTTGCTCATTGTCAGCTGAACACCACAAGTAGCTTCGAGAATCCACTCACATTCCTTGGCTTGAGGGCCCTTCTTCCATCTTCAAACTTGTTCATGTTGAGTCAGTCCTTCTCAGGCTCTGAATCTCCTCCTTCTTCTTCCTTCTCATTTCTCACATCCAGCTTGGAAAAAGATCCTTTTCTTTTGAGCATCTATGTAACTAGACTGGGCCCACCTGGACAATCCAGGGTGATCTTCCATCTCAAGATCTATCAAAATATCTTCAAAGTATTTTTTTAAGGGAACACATTCATAGGCCCTGAGGATTAGGGTATGGACATCTCTGGGAGCCTTTTATTCCTGACCATACCATCCTAGATCATCCAGCATCCAGCTGACCTGCTAGCAAACCATAGATACCTGAGCAAGTCCAGCAGAGAGTAACTGAGCTGGCCCAGACTAGAAGATCCATTCAGCTGGCCCACAGAGTCATTAGCTATATGATCGATGGCTGGTCTAAGCACTCTTTTGGGATAATTTGTTATGTAGCAATAGATAGCTGATACAAACTACAAACTAGTTCATGATTGAATCAGTCAAGCTCCACATCATGGACACAGAGCCAGATAGGAAACAGTCCTGTATCCCTTATTCAGTCTCCCTTGGAAGATGGGCAGTGTATCTTTCAAGCTCTTACAACATAAGCTACATTCTTGTTCTAAACATGGGGACCATTGTCTTGTGTGTGTGTGTGTGTGTGTGTGTGTGTGTGTGTGTTACTGGAATTGAACTCAGGAGCATTCTGCCTCTGAGCTATACCCTCAGCACTATTTTATTTTCTTATTTTGAAATAGGGTCTCACTAAGTTGCTGAGGCTGGCCTTGAACTTACAATCCTTCTATCTCAGCCTCCCAAGTACTGGGATTATAGGCGTGTACCACCATACCCAGCTAGGGTTGTTGTCTTTGAACTCAATATTTTTTAACTGAAGCCGCTATAAGGAATTGATGGAAGGCTGGTTTACATCTCTAAAAGGACTTCTTTTTCTGTACCTTTGTCTGAAAATGAGATCAGTAATATACTAATTCTCCTAAGTAACATAACATCCATGCTTCTAATCTGTTCTGATTCTACAGCGCAGCCTTTTGATCCCTACTTTCTAAGGGAGTTTTCCATTGGTAAATTTTAGGTAGCTTGTTTATTGAGAAATAGAGAACAAATATTAATCTCTAGCAGGATACTCTGTTATAAGGAAACCAGTGTACATCCTACAAAACTATTAAGAATTAAGTGAACATAAAGGAAATACCTATCATAGTGTTGCGGATATTAAAGGGACTTGATAAGTATAATTGCATTCTTAGTGGGGTAAGGAGTAGTATAACTTGTCTTCTTGTCGAAATTTCCCACTTATTCTTTGTCTTGATTTAACATATTATTAATTTGGAGGGGGGTGCATTTTTCTCATTTGTAAAAATGAAGGAGAGCTGGACGTGGTGGCGCACGCTTGTAATCTCAGTACTTGGGAGGCTGAGACCAGAGGATCTGTGTTTGCAGCCAGCCTCAGCTACTTAGTGAGGCCCTCCACAACTTAGTGAGACCCTATTTCAAAATAAAGAATAAAAGTAGGGCTGGGAGTGTAGCTTTGGAGGTAGAATGCCCCTGGGTTCAATTCCCGGTACTGCCAAAACAAAAACAAAAACAAAAACAAAAACAAAAACAAAAACGAGGATGTTAGACTACAGAATTCCTAGAATACCTTCTTTCTCTAAATTTTAAAACTAGAATTCAATTTTTGTTTCTCTGTTTTTCACAGTTTGGTGAGAGTGGGATTTTAGACACATTGATGTGATGCTAGAACATCCAATAGTTTGTCCCAAACGACTGAATTTTGGTGTCTGACAATCCAAGATTAAGGGACAAATGAAACAACACAAGATAATCATCAATGAATTTTGCGACAGACGCATGAGGAAGAACGCATTTTGGTTAAGAGTAATGGTCATGTCATGGTAGGAATATGGAGAATCATTTGGGAAGTTGTGAGATGGAAAAGAAAGTACCAGGAGAACCTCTTTGTTTTCCTCTAAGTGGTCAGAGATGACTTCATGGCACTTTAAAAAAGGATGCTCGAGAATATGTTTTTAACTCCCAGAGCGCCCTTCAAATGTTAGATTTTTGATTATGGTGTTAGTACAAACTTGGTGGCTTCAAACAATATATATAGCTGGACGCAATGGTGCACACCTGTCATCCCAGTACTTGGGAGGCAGAGACAGGGGATCACAGGTTTGAAGCCAGCCTCAGCAACTTAGTGAGACTGTATTTCAAAATAAAAAAAGTAAAATAGAGCTGGGGGGTATACCTTGGGAGTAGAATGATCCTGGGTTCAATCCTCAGTACCAAAAAAAAAAAAAAATAGGGCTGGTGGTGTAGATCAGATGTAGAATACACCTGGGTTCAATCCCCAGTACCAAAACAAACAAACAAACAAATAAAAATAAACAACATGCATATATTACCACCCATTTCTGGGTGGCATGGCTCAGCTGGGTCTTCTGCCTGGTGCCTCACAGGTATACCATTCAACTTACGTTCTCATCTGAAGGCTTGACTGGGGAAGAATCCATTTCTGTGCTCTCTCGGGTATGGGCAGCATCATTTCCTTGTGGTGGGGGGCTGGGGGCCCCAGCTTTTCGCTCATCTGGAGGTTGTGCTCAGCTCCTGGTGGGCTACCTGTACGACCTGGGGGCCTGGTGGTTCTTAGAGACCCCCCCACTTCTCTATGCCACGTTTACTTTCCCGGCACGGCTGCTTCCTTCAGCCAGACAGCAAGCAGAGCCTCTGCAGTAACTCTGCTGACAAGATGGATATAACAAACACACTGCAGACATGAGAGCGATATCCCACCGTCTTTGCCGTATTTCATTGACTAAAAGCGAACCAGAGACGCTGCCCACATTCAAGAGGAGAGAGTGCAAAGAAGCATGTACATCAGGAGGTGGAGACAAGGGGAGAGAACCTTGAAGTCTACCTGTCACCATCCCCAAACAGGTAGGAGGGAAACACACAGAACATGCCTTCTTTGTCCTCCTCTTATCCATAGACATGGTTTTTAAAGTCCCTTCATCTCCTGTCCAGGATTTCTGACCCATTCCAGAAAACCTCCGAGACAACTGATCATTTGCAAGTGAAAGCATGAAAATGGAGAAGCATTTTGGTATTTTTTTTTTTTAATGATGCCGAGAGCCTGGCATGGTGGCAGATATCTGTAACCCCAGTACTTGGGAGGCCAAGATAGGAGGATCGCAAGTTTGAGGCAAGTCTCAGCAACTTAAGGAGTTTCTCAGCAACCTAGTGAGACCCTGTTTCAAAAATAAAAAGAGCTGGGGGTATAGCTCAGAGATAGAATGCCCCTGGGTTCAATCCCCAGTACCAAAATAAAATAAAATAAGATAAAATAAAATAATGTTCTCGAAAGAAGACAACTTGTATGTAACCCCAATACTTGAGAGGCCAAGATAGGAGGGCTGCAGGTTCGAGGCCAGCCGCAGCAACTTAGTAAAACTTTCAGCAACCTAGTGAGATCCTGTTTAAAAAATAAAAAGGGCTGGGAGTATAGCTCAGAGATAGAATGACCTGGCCGGGTGTGGTGGCGCACGCCTGTAAACCCAGCATTTGGGAGGCTGAGACAGGAGGATCGCAGGTTCGAGTACAGCCTCAGCAAGTAGTGAGACTCTCATCAATCTAGTGAGACCCTGTTTCAAAATAAAAATAAAATAGGGCTGGGGGTATAGCTCAAAGGTAGAATGCCCCTGGGTTCAATCCCCAGTACCAAAATAAAATAAAATAAAATAATGTTCTCTAACAAGGACAACTTATCTGTAACCCCAGTACTTGGGAGGCCAAGACAGAAGGATCACAGGTTAGAGGCCAGCCTCAGCATCTTAGGGAGATTCTCAGCAAC
>PVJS01021468.1:20429-31569 GCA_004027185.1 Glis glis
GTAATCCCAGTACTTTGGGAGGCGGAGACTGGAGGATCCGAGTTTGCGGCCAGCCTCAGCTCTCTCTCTCTCTCTCTCTCTCTCCCTCTCTCTACTTAGTGAGGCCCTCCGCAACTTCGTGAGACCCGGTTTCAAAATAAAGTATAAAAAATAGGGTCAGGGGTGTAGCGCAGAGGTAGAACGCCCCTGTGTTCAATCCCCGTTACTGCAAAAAAAAAAAAATTAAAAGGGCTGGGAGTATAGTTCAGAGATAGAATGCCCCTCGGTTCAATCCCCAGTACCAAAATAAAATAAAATAAAAGGATGTTCTCTAACGGGGACAACTTGGTCAAAATTTGCCACACCTCAGCTCATTAGGAGGTGTAGGTCTGTCCTGTGCTTTCGTTTCAGCACCTCTGAGGATGAGGCCTCACCAGGGTCTCTCACCGAAGCTTGGCGATGCGTTGAATTCCTGTAATACAGAATGACAACACTGGTCCGCAGGGACGGGGCAAGGACTTAACACTTAACAACGCTCTTGCCTGACAGGTTTTGGCTCATTGAGCAACATAAAAATCTACTTGGAAAAGAAAAGTGGATCAAATCCCAGCTAGAAGACGAGTTTCATCAACAAACTCTAGGAAGGAAGGGAACCAAGTCACAAGCTTACAAGTTTGATTACTGTTTTTGAAAAGAGAGGATTAAATTTGAAACACACACACACACACACACACACACACACACACACATATATATACATATATATATATATATATATTTCTTTCTTCTTGCATGTTACCCAACCCCCGGCACCATCCGCTCCGTGCCCATGTTGAAGCAGGTTAGGATACACACTTTTTTCCTGGTCGCCCTGTCTCTTCTCCTTCCTCAAATTGCCCCAAGCACGGAGCATCTGTACGTCCAAACAAACAGACAAGCGGGGAGATTAATGAGCTGACCCTTAACCTCACAAGTATTTATTCCCCGACTCCAGGGAAATGCAGCTCCGTGCCAAGGAAAATCCCAGAACTGTCTCTGATAATTTGGTATTAAAGATAACTCTGTCAAATGCTCCTCGAGGCATCGTGAGCACCGTCCCCTTCCCCTGACCCCAAGCTTCTTAGACCTCGCATTCCTCTCTCTCCATTCAAATGGGGAGCCCCTCCCCTCCCCGTGTGTAGGTGTTTGAGTTTCTATTCAACCACATTAGCTGGCATTTATTAAGCACTTACTACATCAGACCCCGTGTTTAGCTACTTTATTTAATTAATTTATTTTTTTTTAGCAGTACTGGGGATTGAACCCAGGGGCGTTCTACCTCCGAGCTACACCCCAGTCCTATTTTGTATTCTTTATTTGAAACAGGGTCTCACTAAGTTGCAGAGGGCCTAAGTAGCTGAGGCTGGCCGTGAACCTGGATCCTCCTGTCTCAGCCTCCCAAGTACTGGGATGACAAGCGTGCGCCACCACTCCCGGCTTATTTTATTTTATTTACTTATTTTTTGCAGTACTGGGGATTGAACCCAGGGGCATTCTACCTCCAAACTACACCCCCAGCCCTATTTTTTTATTCTTTATTTTGAAACAGGGTCTCACTAAGTTGCGGAGGGCCTCACTAAGTTACTGAGGCTGGCCGTGAACCCGGATCCTCCTGTCTCAGCCTCCCAAGTACTGGGATGACAAGCATGTGCCACCACGCCCAGCTTTTTTTAAATTATTTTTTAAGCTATTTTAATAATCATCTTCATCATCCCACATCTTTTTAGCACTACTGAAAAAGTCATCTCATATTCTCTCATTTAATCTTTTATGTTTATATTGGTGCCTTGTTTAATTTCTATTCTAGCTCTCTGAAGCGGGATTGCAGGTTTGAGGGTACCTCTGAGCTATACCCTCGGTCCTTTTAGTTTTATTTTTTCTTTTGCATCAGGGTCTTGTTAAATTGCTGAGGGTCTCGCCAAGTTGCTGAGGCTGGCCTTCAATCCGCGATCCTCTTGTCTCAGCCTCCCAAGTACTGGAATTACAGGTGTGCGCCGCCACACCTGGCCCAGACACATTCTCATTTCTACCTTGGGGGACCTGTCAGGACCAGGGTGGGGTTCAGGGGAAGAGACCAGCAGCCAATGGACCAGGTGTTATCTCCTAGAGAATAGGACTTTCTTCTACCATGGTTTCGTTTTTGGGCATTTCTGCTACAAAAACAAAAATAGTTCAATTTGGGGATGGTGATTAGGTGTGGACCCTAGGAAGGCCTCCCAGCATGCTCTGTAACACCCTCACCTTAACTGCTGGTGGCGTCCGGGGACACGGTTTTAGCCTGGTTTCTGAAACCGTCCTGGGAGTCATGGGTGACGTCACTGTGTTTACCACGCGGCAGCCATCCATGTTTCATATTTTTGTTTCTCCTTGCAGGTTCCTGCAGCGATGAGACACCATAAGGACCGCGACATATCATTTGATTTCCTGTCATTTCAACCCGATGATGCTGTCGTGGTATTCATTTGTAGACTCTAGATTACATTTTAATGGCCGGGTTTTGCATTCTCCCCCTCGCCTCTGTTTTTCTGGTTGATAAAATTTTGAAGGGACATCTGTTGTGCTAAAGATCACTTTTTTTTTTGTTGTTAGGATGCAAAGACGCCTTAGGATGGGTGGTCACAATTTTTCTTAGGTAATAACCTCCCCTATCTTATCAAACCAGGCCGGGGCTGCGGAAGGACTCTTTCAGTATAGTTCTTGCTTACCTTCGCCATTAGTTGACTGGCTGGATGAACAAGTCCCCCGGCACTTTATTCTGGTTGTTTGCACATTCATCTTTCACGCTGAAGGAGTCTGGAGTGTGGAGGCCTGGCCAGAGGCTAATGAGAAATTCTAAAGCTAGCCGGGCATGGTGGCACACGCTTGTAATTCCAGTACTGGGGAGGCTGAGACAGGAGGATCCGGGTTCGCGGCCAGCCTCAGCTACTTAGTGAGACCCTCCACAACTTAGTGAGACCCTGTTTCAAAATAAAGAATAAAAAAAATATGGCTGGGGGTGTAGCTTGGAGGTAGAATGCCCCTGGGTTCAATCCCCAGTACCACATACACAAAAAAATTCTAAAGCTGTTTGGCAAGGTTCTAAAGATGACCCTTATCTCCTTTCGTGGGTAGGGGAAGGTAGAGCCAAGCGGTGTGCCGTTTTATAATTCCTGCCTTCACCGGTGGCGAGGGTTTGATGAGTCTGTCTCCTGGAGGCAAAGCTTGTGATACACCCAGGCAACGGTCGGCAACTGTTGCTCCTTTTGCCACCTCCTCCTTCGTGGAAGACATTTGGAAATGTCTGGAGACATTTTTTTTTTGTTTTTGCGGTACTGGGGATTGAACCCAGGGGCATTCTACCTCCAAGCTACACCCCCAGCCCTATTTTTTTATTCTTTATTTGGAAATAGGGTCTCATTAAGTTGCGGAGGCCTCACTAAGTAGCTGAGGCTGGCTGCGAACTCGGATCCTCCGGTCTCAGTCTCCCAAGTACTGGGGTTACAAGTGTGCGCCACCACGCCCGGCTTGGAGACATTTTTTAAGTGCCATGACTGGGGAGGTCTTCCTGATGTCTCTTGGGGTGGATTCCCAGGATGCTACCAAGCATATTATTTTTTATTTTATTATTTTTTTCTTTTGTGGTACTGGGGATCGGACCTAGGGGTATTCTATCTTCGAGCTACATCCCCAGCCCTATTTTTTATTCTGTATTTTGAAACAGGGTCTCACTAAGTTGCAGAGGGCCTCACTAAGTAGCTGAGGCTGGCCGCGAACCTGCGATCCTCCTGTCTCAACCTCCCAAGTACTGGGATTACAAGTGTGCACCACCACGCCTGGCTTTTATTTTTTAAGTGTACTTTTATTGGTGCATTGTAGTCTCACATCATAATATAGTTCAGAATGATAGTGACATACAGACACGCACGGCACTTGGTGAGCATCCCCCGGGCTCGCTCTCCACTTTCTCCCCTTCCCCATACATGATATAGAGACTGGCATACGCACATAACTTCAGTGGAAGTGTTTCCTTCATTGATTCTTCCTCCTCCTACCACCACCCTCCCATAGATCCCACAATCACTCCATGGAATCCTCCATTATCGAAGTCCCTCTTGTATCCCAATTACTCCCCATCTTCCGCCTATGAGAGAAAACCGGGCCCTTCACTTTCTGTGACTGGCTGATCTCACTTAACATCATGGTCTCCAGGTCCATCCATTTTTCCAGCAAAGGACATCATTTTGTTGTTCTTGATTGCTGAGTAGAATCCCATTGTGTAGATCTCATCATTTTGCAATCCCTTCGTCTGCGGATGGACACCTGGGTTGGTTCCATGACTCGTCTATTGTGAATTGTGCTGCTGTGAACATGGATCTGCGTGGATCGCTATAGCGCTCTGATCTCAGTCTCTCTGGAGACACCCAGTGATGCACAGGCTCGTCCTCCACTGCAGAGAACCTCCAGCCCACATGTCAGTGGTCCCGAGGTGGCAAACCCGAGTCTGTGCAGATAAATGTACCCCTCGTTCACGAAGGTGAAGCAGGACAAAGGGAAACAGAGATGAAATAGCGATACAGTGAGGCCCCAGCCCGAGAGGGCCAGCCACGCCTGGCTCATCAGCACACACAGCAGGTCACAGCGCAAAGTCCGCTCATAATAAGGAAGGACACTTGCGCGGGGTGTGATAGTCCCTAGCAAAGGCACAGGCAGAGGAAGAAAATAGCTACAGGGCTCCTCAGGGTCTGGGGCTCAGCCCTTTTCTGCTATATCTTCTCATATCTAGTACCATCTCTTTAAGCTTGACTGCCCAATTTTTCCTTACCCTCAATCAATCCTTTCCCCTGACATTTAGCTTCATATGTCCAAATGGATGATGTGTGTGTGTGTGTGTGTGTGTGTGTGTGTGTGTGTGTGTGGTACCGGGGATTGAACTCAGGGACATTCTACCTCTGAACTACACCCCTGGCCCTATTTTATTTTTTATTTTGAAACAGGGTCTCACTAAGTTGCTGAGAGCCACACTAAGTTTCTGAGGCTGGCCTCGAACCTGTGATCCTCCTGTCTCAGTCTCCCAAGTACTGGGATGACAAGCGTGCGCCACCACGCCTGGCTCCAAATAGGTGCTTTGGGCTCCATGTTCATGTCTCTTCAATGTCTTTAACTTCACATGTCCAAAATGAAGCTTTTGATTTCCTCTCCCAAATTCGTCCCCTCCCAAGGATTCCCTCGTTCAGCAAAGATGCCTGTTTCTGCCAATGTTTAGGACAAAAACACGATTCTTCCCATTTTCCAAATACCTATATCCAATCAATCTTGAAGTCTACAGAGTCTATCTTTTAAATATGTCCCTCAAACTCTCTTTGCGCCATCTCTGTTTTGACCCCTGTTGGTCAGGCCACCACAACAGGTGGGGCCCAAAGGTCAAAGGGACAACTTCCTCTTTGCCTGCATCTTTCCCCTTCTTTAACCACTCCCAGGCAATCTACCTGCGGACATCCAATCTACATATGCAAATATGATCATTTCATGGAAATAAATCTTTAAAAGTCACCCATTGCTTCTGATTTGCACTCCTTGCCCAGCTTTCTTATTTTATTTTATTTTATTTTATTTTTTGGTACTGGGGATTGAATCCAGGGGCATTCTATCTCCCATCTACACCTCTAACCCCTTTTATTTTTTACTTTGAGGCAGGGTCTCACTAAGTTGCTGAGGGTCTCGCTAAGTTGCTGAGGGTCTCACTAAGTTGCTGAGGGTCTCGTTAAGTTGCTGAAGCTGGCTTCAAACCTGAGATCCTCCTCTCTCAGCCTCCCAAGTCCTGGGATGACAGGCATGTGCCACCACACCTGACTCCTTACCTGGCTTTCGAATTTCCATATGCTTCAGTTGGTTAGTCCGTTACGACTGGTTTTGTTGTAAGAAGGGAAGAGACAGACCCACAGGGAGAAGGTGGCCATGTGGTGACAGAGGCCAAGGACGAAGAAAGGCTACTCAAGCCAGAGTCCACCATGGATTGGCAGCCAACACCAGAAGTTTAGAAAGGCAGGGAAGTGTCCCCCGTAGATTTCGGGGCCATGCTGACATTTTGGTTGTGGACTTCTACACTACCAAACGCGGTGACAATGAATTTTGTCGTTCAGGGCCGCGTGGGATCCGGTACTTCGCTACAGCAGTTCTAGCACAGGAACACAGACCCTTCCCCTCGCCTCTGCCCCTCCTCCAGCCACGCGGCCATCTTCTCCTCCCGCTGTGTCTAGCTCACTCTTGAGAGGCCCTTCAGTGAACTGTCCCCTCTCTTTGGAAAAAAAAAAGTGTTTTTCCTTTGGTGTTCGCAGGTGGCTCCTTCTTGTCACTCTGATAACAGTTTAAATGTCACCTCCTCGGAGAGGGGAGGACTGCTCCGATCACCGAGTCTAATGCAGCTGTCGTGTGCCATCTATGCTGCCCCACCTCACACTGTGTTCTGATTCTCTGCTGAGGACCTAACACTGCTTGCCATATGCCTTATTTATTTATTTTTATTATTTATCTATTTTTTTGTGGCACTGGGGATTTAACCCAGGGGCATTCTACCTCCTAACTACACCCCCAGCCCGATTTTATTTTTATTTGGAAACAGGGTCTTGCTAGATTGATAAGAGTCTCACTATTTGCTGAGGCTGTCCTCCAACCTGCGATCCTCCGGTCTCAGCCTCCCAAGTGCTGGGATTAACAAGGGTGCGCCACCACGCCCGGCCTGCCTTGTTTATTTATTTATCACCATTCACCACTACCAGGTAAACTCTGTACAACAAAGACCATTTTCTCTCCGGTTAATTTGCTATTCCTCTTCCACCTAGAATAGTACCTGAGCTTAATAGATAGCCCATGAGTATTTTTCTGAATGAGTGGACTACTTAAAAAAAGGGTCTCTGTTGAATCCATTGGCGCATACCTGTAATCCCAGTATTCGGGAGGCTGAGACGGAAGGATCACAGGTTCGAGGCCAGTCTCAGCATCTTAGGGAGACTCTCAACAACTTAGTGAGATCCTGTTTCAAAATAAAAAGATAAAATCCAAAGGGCTGGGGGTGTAGCTGGAGGTACAACACGCCTGGGTTCAGTTTCAAGTACCAAAAAAAAAAAGGTCCCTGCTCAGTGAAGCTGGTTTGAGTGACTAGACAATAGGAAATACACCATGAATAATTTGATGGTGGTTGACATGGAGAGGGGAAGACTTTTCAATGAAGGGAGCTGGAGTTTTCCAAAGAAGACTGGCTTCCTACGGGCGAGAAGAAACTCAGTCCATGTTTAGCATTTCACCTTCGATAGAGGGGAGACATGGCTGGTTGTGTTCTGTCAAGCCCACCCTGTTTCCTCTACAAATATTTATGCTGTGAGCTCCCCGCGCTTGGGCCTGGTGGCAGCCTGGGAGCGCGAACGCCGGCGCTGGGTCTAATGGAGACATCGCTGTGCTATTAGCACAGATGGCTGTCATATGTATGCAAATGAGAAACAAATTGAATTTGGTGTCCCCTCTCACCAGCTGCCCTATCAAGGAAGATTCCCAGAGCAGCACGAGAACCGCTGCTACGCCGCTAATCTGTCACCGCAGATTAATTACAACGAGCACATTCATCACCATTTGTTTCTAGTACAAAGGAAAATATCTTGTTTTTCAAGTACGTCCTGTTAAAAGAAGGTGTCCGGCCTTGTAGAAACAAGGCCCAACAAGGGCACGAGGCCTCATTAGTTAAGGACAGGAGGCAAATGAAGGATGAAGGGCCTGGCTGCACACTGCCTGCCTCTAGAGATGTGTGCTGGAGCGAGGCTGGACAAGGAAGGACAGACAGCCAGGCATTGCAAAGGGTTCCTTTTACCTAGTGGATTCTGGAAGGATCTGGAGTTAACCAGCACAGATGTTTCAGATGAATGATTATTGTTATTGTTATTGTTATTTGTAGAAAGCGTAGTGGATACAGCGCTAGCTGAGAATTCAAGAGACCAGATTTTAGATCTGGCCATGTAAGTAGTTCTCATTTAGAAATTGTATTAGATAGTGGTTTTTTTTATTGCTTTTGGAAGTTCAAGACCCATTTGGAAATTTAGTCAATGCAATGTACTCTGTTCCCATAAAATGCATGTGGACATGGGATGCTATATCCAGTTACAGTAGAAGAGCTTCTGTGCAGCCTCATTATGAAGGTTCTGACTGGGTGAACCCCACTTCCTGCTTTGCCTATTACCCCTAAACCACGACCATGGGGTCAGTTTCTCAACTCCCACCTCTCTTTCTTTTAGGCTGTGATTCTCAGTTTCAGCCACCCATTTGGTCACTCATTCATTCAATGAATGTTTCTTGGACACTCTCCTTGATGATGGAGGTGTGTTGGTGAAGGACACTGGTGCCACTCTGGTTGTCGTGGAACTGATACTCTGGAAGGAGAGAGACAGAGTCGTGGATCAAACAAGCATGCACATACGTATGAAATGTCAGTAGAAAGTACAGCCGACCGTGAAGAGTCTCATGGTACCATGGTACATGGGGGCATAGAATGGGGGGCTTCGACCTATCCGGGGTGAAGAAAGCATTCCCAGGGAGGCAACAGTCGTAGCAAGATCTGAAAGATGCGGTGCAGTTTACCTGCAAAGAGGGACATCAAAAAAGTTCCTTACAAGCAGGAAACAAATCTTTGAGGAGGAAGAGCATGTGAATTGTTCAAGAAACTTAAATAATAAGCTGGGCGTGGTGCCGCCCGCTTGTAATCCCAGTACTTGGGAGGCTGAGACCGGAGGATCTGGGTTCGCAGCTAGCCTCAGCTACTTAGTGAGACCTCCTCAACTTAGTGAGACCCTGTTTCAAAAATAAAGAATAAAAAATAGGGCTGGGGTATAGTTCAGAGGTAGAGTGCCCCTGGGTTCAATCCCCAGAGCCAAAAAATAAAAATAAAAAGAGAAACAAATAAACTGGGCATGGTGGCACACACCTGTAATCCCAGTGCCTGGGAGGCTGAGACAGGAGGATCGCAGGTTTGAGGCCAGCCTTGGCAACTTAACGAGATCCTCAGCAACTTAGTGAGACCCTGTTTTAAAATTAAAAATAATTTTAAAAAGGGCCAGGTGTGTAGCTCAAAGGTAGAATGTCCCTAGGTTTAATGGAAAAGTAAAAGAAAAGAAAGTCAAATAAGACCAATGTAGATGGTTTTCAGAGAGCAAGGGGTAGTGTGGTGAATGTGTTACCAGAGATGAGGTTTGTTTCGGGTCCACTTCAGGAAGCTCATCTTTATTCCACGAGCAATGGACACTGAGCACAGGCTTTCCACCATAAGAAAAGCTGACCTGATTTGTATTTTAAAAAGATCTCTCTGCCAGGTATGGTGGTACATGCCTGTGATCCCAGTACTTGGGAGTCTAAGACAGGAGGGTCCCAGGTTTGAGGACAGCCTCAGCGACTTAGTGAGACCCTGTTTCAAAATAAAAAATAAAATAGGGCTGAGAGTGTAACTCATTGGTAAAAATGCTCCTGGGTTCAATCCCCGGTACCCCCCCCCACACACACAAAAGCTCCCTCATCTTTGATACTAGAAACAGATGCGGGGTCATGTTGTAGCCTTGGCTGCTAAGAGTTCCAGGCCACGAGTTAATCACCTTGCAGTTCTACAATGGACAATGTAAGGGGTTCAAAAGAAATAGGAGCGAGAGCCACGTAGAGTTGCTTTCAGAGTTCTGGGCTCGGCAGTGGTTCGGTGTCATGTCAAGAACCGAGAACTGCTTTGGGGCGAAGGGAGCCAGAACATTTGAACCAAGTCTGGCATAAGTCCTGTCTTTAAAGGGCTTGAGGTCAGTTTTTGAAAGCCAAGAATTTTACAAGCAAGACTAACAAAAATGAACAGAGCAATGAAGATAAAAACAGGGAGGAGTGTGTGTGTGTGTGTGTGTGTGTGTGTGTGTGTGTGTGTTGGAAGCACATGTGGAAGGAGAGGAAAGAATCGTCCGTGTGAATTTAAACTGCAATGCCTTTCAATTTCCAGAGTCATTTTGCCAAGGTTGGCCAAAGAGCTTCTTGTTGACAGTTGCCTTGGCAGAAAAAAATGAGAAGTTTCTCTTTAATGTCAATAATTGATGAAATGTCGCACGAAGTTCTACCAATCTGCAAACGAGACCACAATATATTAAAAGAAGCTTATGAGAATAAAATCGTGTCAAAGCAAACTTTTTTTGTGTACTATAAAAATAAAGTGGCAATTATATCCTTGGCTTTCTCTACAGTAGAATTCTGGTTGCCCAAAGCAGCTCTAAAAATATTGGAAAAGGGAAAGTCGATAAATAATTGTGATGGTTAATTTTATGTGTCAACTTGACTGAGTTAAGGGATGCCCAGATAGCTGATAAATCATTATTTCTGGATGTTTCTGGAAGAGATTAGCATTTGAACAGGTGGACTGAATAAAGAAGATCCACCCTTACCAGTGCATGCCAGCATTATTCCAGCTGATGAGCACCAGATAGAACAAAAGGGCAGAGGAAGGGTGAATCTATTCTTTCTTCTTGATCTTTTCCTGGTGTTGGACGTTGGACATCCTGGTTCTTTAGTTCTTGGACACTGACACTGACACCAGCTGCCACCTCTAGCTCCCAGGTCTTCAGTTTCAGGCCAAGAGTGACTGCAGTAGGTCTCCTGACTTTGAGGCCTTTAAGTTCAGATTGAATGACACCATCACCTTTCCTGTTTCTCCAACCGGCAGACAGCAAATCGTGGGACTTTCATTTTCCATAATCAAATGAGCCAATTCCCACAATTAATTGGCCCTTATATACCTCTATAAATCCCTATTGGTTGTGTTTCTTTGGAAAGCCTTGAATTATATAATAAGGAAAACAATTTTCATAGAAATCCCATACTTAGAAATCTACCCTAAAGGAAGTAAGAAAAATATATGTGTAAAAGATATATATCAAGCTGGACATGGCGTCGCACACCTGTAATCTCACTACTTGGGAAGCTGAGAGAGGAGGATCACAGGTTTGAGGTAACTTAGTTACCACAGCAATGTGGTATCTTAGTGAGACCCTCTTTCAAAATTAAAAAAAATAGGGCTGAGGGTATAGCTCAGAGGTAGAATGCCCCTGGGTTCAATCCCCAGTAAAACACACACACACACACA
>PVJS01021469.1:0-31466 GCA_004027185.1 Glis glis
AAAATAAAGTATAAAAAATAGGGCCGGGGGCGTAGCGCGGAGGTAGAATGCCCCTGTGTTCAATCCCCGGTACCGCAAAAAAAAAAAATTATAAATAATTTATAAATAATTTTCTCCATTCAAAGGAAGTTAACCTGCTCACTTCTCACTGCTTTCAGCTCTGTGCTACAATCACATTTTTATTGGTGTGTTATAATTATGTATAATAGTGAAATTCACAGCGATAACATTCATATATGCACATAACATTATTTGCTTTGTTTTCTTCCCCATAACTCCCTTTCCTTTCCCTCCTCTCTCCCCCCATCTCCTCCCACTACTTTATTGGTCTCTCTCATATTTTCACGAAGTCCCCTTTCTTCCCTTATTTCGCTCTAGTTTCCATATATGAGAGAGAACATGCTTCCCCTGATTTTCTGAGTCTAGCTCATCTCTCTTTGCATGATATTCATTCTCCAGTTCTTTCCATTTTCCTGCAAATGTCATAATTTCTTTCTTCTTTATGGCTGGGTGAAAATCCATTGAGTATACATACCACATTTTCTTTATTCACTCTTCTGTTGATGGGCACCTAGGTTGATTTCCTAACTTGGCTATTGTGAATTGTGCTGCCATGAACATGGGTATGCATGTATCATTATAGTATTCTGATTATTCTAATTATTTTGGAAAGATACTGAGGAATGGTACAACTGGGTTATATGGTGGTTCCATTCACAGTATTTTGAAGATCCTCCATACTGATTTCCATAGTGGTTGTATTAATTTACCAATTTTTATATTTTTGAAGGATTTTCCAAGTTGTTTGTAGATGAATTTCACTCATTCTCAGAGTATTCCTTTCATATGCCACAATTTACTAATTTATTCTGCTGATAAAAGCCACTTGGGAGTTTCCAGTTTGGTTTGCTATAAAAGTACTGCTATAAGCATTTTCGTGCTCATTCTTTAGTGAACACACATACGCATTTCTGCTGACCCATAAACCTAGAGCTAGAATTGCTGAGTCATACTCATTCGTTCATGTGACTTTAAAGCTGCCAGCTAGATGTTCAGTATGGTTGTAGCAATTTATACTCCCACGAGCAAAATAAAAGCATTTTCTGGCTGCTCCACATCTTCACCATTTGTTCCTTTCTGTCATGCTCATTTCTGTCACTTTGGTGGCAAACATAAAGGGGACAGATGATCAGAAACATCCCTGACTTGGTGCCTTAAGTGAGCTTGACTTTGGCAATGCTAGCTAGTGTATTTTCCCTTAATGAAATGCATCTGGGACAGAGGAGTGCCTTCCTCCCCTGCAGGCTTTCAATAGTGAATGGTGCCCCTCTCCCCCACCTCCCCAAGTGCAGATGATCTTAGCTCACAGTTGCCATGGCCTTGCTAAAATTTATTTCTTTTTTTTTTTTTTTTTTGTAATTTGCTTTGGTAAAGATGCTCCAGGATTTTCTTCATTAATGAGAGTAAACTCTACTTAAAATATATTCTGGTTACTATAATGTTTATTTTACATTTCGTTCATAATGTAGGGGTAGTCCAGAAGTGGTTATTTTTTTGTGGCATGGCTCTTTCATATTTTTCAGAATTCTATTTTTCATTGCAATGGTGGGAACTGAAAAACATGTTTTCTCTATGGATTCACATTTCTAGAATTCCTTCTTGGTCAAAAGTGCAAGTCTGTTGATCTAAATTCTTGTCCTTTTGACAAGAAAAGACAATCAAGGAGAAAATGTACTGAGAACATATTATTGCCTTTGTGGCTATATTTTCTCCATTTCACTTCTTATATTTTCCAACTAATACCATTCTGCTTATTATTGACTAATTTTAAAAATAAAGATTTGAAGTAATTATATTTTTCTAGAAGTGTCATTTCATTAGAAAAGGATCTCTGGGTAATAGAAGCCTAAATTTTAACTGTGAAATTCTTCCAGTACTTTCGTTGAAAAGGGTTCAAAATTTCTTTCTGTTATATATTCATTGAGGTGATCCTATGACTTCCACAGGTGGATTTTACATGCACATGCAGTAATCCCTCAACAACTAATTTTAAGAAAAAATGGAACCTTTTCCACACATTGTCTGTAGCTATATCTTTGAATCTTTCTCTTTATTTGTTTATATTATCTTTTGCCATGAAAAAATATGTAATTTTAAAACAGTTTTTCTTTATGGTTTCTGTGATCCCTGGTATGCTTAGGAAGGTCTTCCCCTTTCCAAATTTATACAAATAACCTTCTAGATTTTCTTCTCTAATATATTTCTTTAAAAAAAAGTAAGGTTCCAACCCTGTTTTCTCTACATGTAGAAAAAAAGTAAGTATACAATTCTGTTTCCTTCCAGGTAAATAATCAACCATATCAATACCATTTATTAACCTAGCCAGTCCTTCTCACTAAGTCGATTAAAACTAATTATGCTATGTGCATGTATAAGTATATAATAATAAATCCCCCTATTGTGTATAAATATAATGAACCAATAAAAATAAAATAAAATTTAAACAACATATATATTAGATCTTTCTGTGGATGCTTGACCATATGTGACTAATATCAATATACACTTTCAATTGCAGTGACTTTATACTTAAGTATCTGGAAGGCTCTTACTTCGTCCTCTCATCATTTGTCAGTATATATAAATTTCTTAGCCATTCTTAGAGATTGGTTCTTTCATAATACATTAGGGTTCTATAGAGGAATAGAACTAGTAGAATGTGCATATAATTAGAAGAGGAGATTTCTTAGATTGGCTCAGGTGATCAGAGGATACATAATCCCACAATGGACATCTCCAGGCTGGAGAGCTAAGAAAACAGTAGCTGCTCAGTCCAAGAAGCCAGAAGCATCAGAATGAGAGGGACCAACAATTTAGCCCTAATCCAAATGCAAAGGTCTGAAAGCTCCCCAGAGACTCACTGATGCAAGTTCACGTTCAAAGGCTGAAGAATCTGAAATCTGAAGTCTGTGAACAATTAGAGAAACAAAACACACATCCACTGGAGAAGAGATGCATATGTGTGCTCAATGAGCTTCCCCTTCCTCCACGTTTTGTACCATCTGGGTCCCCAGACTATTGGATGGTGCTATTCACATTCAGGTGTCAAGGGCCTGTCTTAGAATGCACATTGAGATCATCACCTCGGACCAGCTCAGTTTGAATACACGGTATTTGGCTGGGTGGGATTCGTCCGCAAGTGGACATTCCAAGGGACCTGGTATAATCTGTAAGGTGCGGTCTTTGATGTCGTCTACACCCAGTAATGGTTAATCCTTCCTTCCCCTAAGCTTGTCACATGCCTGCCTCACTGACCTTTTTTATCGTAACCCATGATAAGTGTTGATTTCTGTGTTTGATTAACTTTTATGATGCCTTCTCTAAAGTTTCTATAAAAGCAAGGTGCTGGCTACAGACGGATGGGAGAATTTGTCATCTCTATCTCCTCCCCGGTCCCCCAATTATTAAATGTAATTATTCTGCAAATTATAATATCAGGCTTCATGTCGTTTTTCGTGAGAGAAGACTATTGATCAGGAAGCTGTCTGGTGCAGCGACCTTCCGTGGTAGGAAACACGGAATAGTTTTCAGGGAGCTGCCTTAAAGCAGCAACCCTCCATGGTGAGACTACGGAGCAAGTAGCATCCACTGGAGCAACCCCAAAATTCAGGTTGATTCTTCTCCCCTCAGTTCACACAACCACATGCCAATCATCTCTGGAAAAACTCTCATAGGCACACCAGAAGTGTGCTTTACCAATTTTCTAGGTTTCTCTCAATCCAGTCAAGTTGAAAACCAAGATTAACCATCACACACATACATTCTAGTATAATTTTATATAGTTCTGTAGGGAAGTCTACTGAGGTTATAATTTGAGTTGCCTAACATTTATGTTACAGGAGGCTTGGTCCATGGAGGACAAGAAACAGAGTCTGAAGTAGGGTAAAGCAGGTCTCTTTATGCACCGGTGAGGCTCAGTGAGCTAAGCTCCAGGTCTGAGCCTTGATTGGTGTCATCATACAGATTATATAGCCCCTGTGGGATGAGAGTTTTGATTGGATCAATAACAGGCAGGGCTACCAACAAGGAGGCTTGGGTAAGGTTCCATTTCTGCTTCCTGAGCTAGATTTCCTGTATTAGCCTTCATGTGGCTGGGACTGGGCGATGCCATCTTGGGCCCCACATGGCTGGAACTTAGCACCCATCTTGCTGGACTTAGATGCCTTATCTTGTGGTCTTAGCTGCTGGGACAGGCCCTGCTTTGTTCACCTCAGGGGAGGCCTGCGAAGAAAGCTTTATTCTTCTATCTTGTCCCTGGGCTTATAGCCAAGAGTCATCTTCAAGGTCATAGCTGGGATCCTGCCTCATTTATATATTAGCTTAGAAATACTGACATATCCATGACAGTTCTTATCATTAAAGTTATCTTATGTACTTAATTTAAATTGCATCAATGAATTTTTATTTGTATCTTATACTACTCTTGCCATATTTGGTCAAAGAATTGTCATGTTTTGTCCTTATTATAAATAGATTTTTTTCACTTTCAACCTTGTTATGACTAGGTTAGAAAAAAACTATTGAGTTTCATAATGTAACAATCAAAGTTAATACTAGGGTACTGGGAAGAGACACTCTTTCCTTCTGAAAATGAGATTTTTGGCAAACTTCTGAGAATGAGGAGTCTGAGAATCAACTCAACATGAAAGAAAGTAGAATCTAGGGATAGAGAAATAGCAAGTCCTGAAGCTAATATATGAACTCCTGGAACAAGCCCTATCTGAAGTCATTATCAGTTGTACTTTTTAATTACTTGAGCCAATAATGTTTCCTTATTTTCATTTGACTTGAGCAGTCTTAAGTCTTATTTTTCTTCATTTTTTAAATGAGATGGGTATGGGCAATTGAGTTTGGCTTTCCCAGATAATTGTTGTGCTGGTAATTTTCAGAAAAATAAAACACCACCAAGTCACTCTCTACTACTATCATAAGGATATAATGAAAAACCAATTAATAGGATATAGAACATAAAAGAATTTCTGAAATGTTACCAAAGGTGTGTAGGATAAGTCAGATACTGCTTTATTAGTCCTTTTTTTTTTGCGGTACTGGGGATTGAACGCAGGGGCGTTCTACCTCCGTGCTACACCCCCGGCCCTATTTTTATACTTTATCTTGAAACCAGGTCTCACGAAGTTGCAGAGGGCCTCACTAAGGAGAGAGAGAGAGAGAGACAGGGTGAGCGAGAGAGCTGAGCCTGGCCGCGAACCCGGATCCTCCAGTCTCCGCCTCCCAAAGTACTGGGATTACAAGCGTGCACCACCACGCCCGGCCTCAGATACTGCTTTATTAAAGAGTTGAATTTTAAGAGATATTGATACAGTAAAAAGAAAAAAAATGGAGGGTTCCAAATGAAAAATCTGTAAAAATAAAATTAAGCAGTTTAGTGAGAATATGATGAGGTTACTTATTCTATTGCCTAGATAATATTAATTTGATGTATTAATCTTTCCCTTCCAATGGAGAACTTATGAAGTCACTAGATAGTC
Source organism: Glis glis (assembly GCA_004027185.1). NCBI lineage: Eukaryota > Metazoa > Chordata > Mammalia > Rodentia > Gliridae > Glis > Glis glis. The sequence goes on from PVJS01021469.1 coordinate 5,550, forward strand.
ATTAATTTATTCAAGGTAATTTTATTAGTTAAACCAAACACTAATTATGACATCAGTAGCATAATTGTTCTCTGACTCAGAGAAAATATAGCTTGGATCCAACATGGTGTTCTGAAGTTTATTTCCATCTTTGTTTATTCAGCTGACTTGTTTCTTCATATTTGGCTTCCTAAGAGATTATTGCACAACTCTGATTTTGTTTGTGTTTCAGCTTTAAAGACACACTGAGACCAATCAACATCTTTCAAATAGTTGATTGTATTTGCGATTATATTGAGGGAACTCCTTTGCTTCCTGTTGAAAAATCATTGGGACTCAAATAGGATTAGAAATGACCATTTATCACTCACATTACTAAAGCATAATTTCTGTATGATTTGGCAATTCATTTATTTATTCTTTCATTTCACTCCACACATGTTAATTGGATGTGATTATGATGCAGGCGTTTTTATAGACATTGCCAGTATATCACCAGGAAAAAGGAAGCAAAGTTCTTGCTCTCATTGAACTTAGATTCCAAGAAATAAAGATAGAAAATAAATCTCTATATATGAGAACACTGCCGATACGTAAATAATGTTGAGTGGTTTTAAGAAACTATAAAGTAATGTGACGTAACATGAAGAGTGATAGTGGAAGGATGCCCTTTTATGCGATAAACAGGAAAATTCCCTCGGATTGAGTAACATTTGTGAAAGGAGTTGTAGTGAGATATTCAAAGGAGGTACATTCAAGCAAGTGAAGATACTGAGACAAGAATATGCTGAGCGTTTTGAAGGAATGGCCAGTAGACCTGAAGGGCTGGAGTAGAATGAGATCCGAGTAAGAAGACCAATGGTGAGGAGATAGATCATGAAAGACATGATATTTGTTTTAAAAGTTTGCTCTATTTGCATATGTAAATAGACTATAGAAGGGTCAGTGTAAAGAGTTTTTACACATTCGAAAGGTGATTATGAGAGATGATATTTGGTTTAGTTTGGTGTCATGAATCACAAGTTAGACAGATGGAGAATGAGCCTGGAGGGACAAATGGAAGATATCCAGAATGACAACACAGACTTGGCTGGTCAGCTAGAACTTGTGATGATCAGGTGTGTGTGTGTGTGTGTGTGTGTGTGTGTGTGTGTGTGTGTATAGAGGGGGTGTAGGTTGAAAGAAAACAAAGTTTAGTTTTGGACAACACAAATTTAAGATAGCAACTGGGCAGTAGATGCCAGTAAAAAATGTACAAATCAGGAATATCCAGGAGAAGTTGGAAATAAAGTTAAATTCTTAGGAATTTTAAACATATAATTGGTATTAAAATTCTTGGAACTGGATGAAGTCATCTCTACAATGAGGGTAGATGCAGGAGAGCTTATGAAAATAAGGAGGCAGCTGTGTATAGTGGCATACACCTGTAATCCCAGTACTTGGAGGCTGAGATAGAAGGATCACAGATTTGAGGCCAACCTCAACAACTTAGCAAGACACTGTTTCTAAGTAATTAAAAAAGGGGGGGGTTGGGGTGTAGCTCAGAGGTAGAATGTCCCTGGGTGGTTCAATCCCCAATACCAATAAATAAATAAATAAATAAATAAATGTTAGCAAAGAGGACACCAAGGAATATTTGTTTTACAAAAAGAAGTCATTAGTTATGTCAAAAGCTGTTAATAGTTGGAGCAAGATGATGATTGAGAAATGACATTGAATTTTTTAGAGTAGATATCATTAATAACCTTAACAAGATTAATGCATAAAAAATTTTGTGTTTCATTGGAAAATTGTACAAAGTTTGATGACCCTTCTGGGTTATAATGACCTAGGTTTAATGACCCTGTTCATTGTCTTTGAGATATTTTATAACTTTTTGTAAATGATAGGCAAATTCTGATCTGATAGTGATTTTAATTGACTTTCCATGTCCAGTTTGGTAGTGATTTGAGTGTGAAAATCAGTTTATCTCCATTGATAATTCATTTTGATATTCTTTTACTTCCTAGAAATGTGTTCCATTTTATTTTTTCTTTAAACCTGTTATAAACTAGTTCTCTCTGATTATAAAAAGTAAAATAAATTCTTTAACATGTTCATTTTTATATCCATATGAGAGCCATAATTTTACTTTAAAAACCATTATATTTAGACACTAGTTTTGGTATAGTGATGTGAGCAAAAGACTAAGATGTTGGCCGGGCGTGGTGGCGCACGCTTGTAATCCTAGTACTTTGGGAGGCGGAGACCGGAGGATCCGGGTTCGCGGTCAGCCTCAGCTCTGTCTCTCTCTCTCTGTCTCTCTCTCCCTGTCTCTCTCTCTCTCTCTCTCTCTCTCTCTCTCTCTCTCTCTCTCCTTAGCGAGGCCCTCCGCAACTTCATGAGACCCGGTTTCAAAATAAAGTATAAAAAAAATAGGGCCGGGGGTGTAGGGCCAGGCATGTAGCTTGGGGGTAGAATACTTCTGGGTTCAATCCCAAGCAACACACACACACACACACACACACACACACACACACACACACAAGAAAGATGAAGCTTAGTTAAAATCTCAGAAACAGAATTCATTTTTAAAAATGAACTCTAATCTTTGAACTCTAATTTCACGATAAGTCAATTTCATTCTGTTTAGGTGCCCTCCCTCACTCACATCCGTCTTATGAAAAATGAGTAGTTTGGGGGAATCCATTTGGTCTTTTATCCGTTGGTCACATAAGGGCCACTTACATCTGAGAGCCTTTGGTTTTGGCTTCATCAAGAAGCCGGAAGACTTTCAAAGGCAATGGACCTGAACCGAGACTTCCACCCCTCCAGCAAACGATGCAGCCACCCCTACTCCCACCCAACAAGACGCCTGATCGCCTGCTAAAGGAGCAAGCCATGCTGCCAGCTGGAATCTGCAGATCTCTCTGTCGCCCTGCATGTCCGGACGAAGGCCCCCACCCACGGTCTCTTTGCTGCAAGTACTTGACTCTTTCCTCTCTCTGGCGTGGGTTCCTTCAAGGGGTGCCAGGGAGACGGATCATCTGCCAGCCAATGAAGCGTTCTGTCCTACAGAACAAACCTCCCATGAGGTACGAAGCATGACGAGGACGACTGTCTCCTTGAAGAGGACAAGAGTGAGAAAAAATACACCCAGCACAGCACAAATCAAGATCCCCAACGACGATGCCCATTCGCAACTTTTACTGTAAAACCCTGCCCTCGTTCCCCAAAGTTCCTGATAAAGGAGGGCAAGCCCCACCACTATCATAGCATGCAGTTTGGGGGTGACTGAAAGATTGCCCCAAACCTCTACTAGCGGCCTAGCCTTTATAATCTAATAATCATGGTGTTTTATTCCTGAAGTCTGAAATCTGAAGAAGGAAAGGAAGTGAAATTACAAATGTCATCGCTCACTGACTTAGAAATTATCATGTTCTCCATATTCACGTGCCTTGTTATCTCTTGCAGTCTTTCCCAACCCTTTGCACTAGCTGTATCCTTCCAGGTGTTAAAGAAATGAAACCATTTCTTGACTCCCGTGGGCAGAAAAGACTGAGGAAGAAAGATACTGCCAGGAATAAGCAGATGAGCCAGGTGTGGTGGAGCACGCTTGTAATCCTGGTACTTGGGAGGCTGAGATAGAAGGATCGCAGATTCGCCGCCAGCCTCAGCTACTTAGTGAGGCCCTCCACAACTTAGTGAGACCGTGTTTCAAAATAAAGAATAAAAAATAGGGCTGGGGGTGTAGCTTGGGGGTAGAATGCCCCTGGGTTCAATCCCCAGTACAGCAAAAAAAAAAAAAAAAAAAAAGGAATAAGCAGATGAATGTTGCTTTTGAAGTGAAACTAATGGAGATGAGCTAGAGATAGAAGGTAGATATAGATTAGATAGATAGATAGATAGATAGATATTGTCAATGATTGATTCATAATTAAATTAACATATTGTTGGGCTTAAAATGAGTAATCAACCATTCACTGGCATGCCAAAGAGTCTATCTTTGTGCTTCCAGGGTCTGTGGACAGACCATACTTTAATGAAGATGTGTTTTGGGGGACAAGCTCAGGCTGAGAATGGAATGACTATTACTTCTTTCAGGTCTTTAGTTTCTTGAATATACATAATTATCATTATTTGGTTGAGAAATCAAGAGTACACCCCCCATCGGTGTGTTCTTAACTAAAATCGTATTATATTGAAATGTTATTGTTCTGGCTCTTTCCTTCAATCTGAGCAAAAGGACTAAGACTCCAAAAGTCTTTTTTAACTTTTTACTTGCTAAGTAGCCATGGAAAACATCCCCTGTGAATATTGGGGGGAAAAAAAACTCAGAGAAGTACTGATGAAAAAGGATTTCAGTGCATGCTGCCTTTTGGCATTTCTTCACAATGATATTGCATTTTAGAGTCTTTAGTTCCCAGTATTTGACTGATCGGTTGTGGAAACTTGTGTTTTGTTTTGGTATTGCATGAGGGCAGGAAAGACACCAAGCCAGACATTTCAGACATTAGAATACATATACTCTAGCGCCACCTACTGGGAAGTAGTTTGTAGTGCCTCAAATGACAAGAAACTCAAACTCAAAATCTGATTTTTTTCTCCAAACCATTCATTCGTTTTCCTACTTTTTCTTCTTCCCCCATCATTTTTTTCTTTCTCATTGCTCCCTTATTCGCTTTTCTTTATTTCCATTTCTCTATTATAAATGCTTTGGTTCACTGTGTAATTCTCATTTGCAACTGTCTCAAACTGTAGTTTTTGGTACTACGGATTGAATGCAGGGATATTTTACCACTGACCTCTATCCTGGATTTTTTTATTTTTATTTTGAGACAGGGTCTTGCTAAATTTTCGAGGCTGGCCTTGAGCTTGCAATCCTCCTGCCTCAGCTTCCTGAGTCACTGGGATTGCAAGTGTGTGCCATGGTGCCTGGTTTAAAACAGCTACTTTTACGGTATATGGACATGTTGCAGATGAGAAAAATCCAAGTCAATATTAAAACATATGCCTTTTCCTTAAAATGATGACTCGTGGCTAATTGAACTTATAATTAAATTATTTTATATTAAACATGAATACTTAACACTAACACTTAATATTCTCAAGCCCAGAACCTATTGAATTGTCACTCTTCCACTAACTAGGTGTGTAGCTGTATAAACTCCCTAAGTCTTTATTTTCTCATTTAAAAAAAGAACAATGCTAATAATATATAACTCATAGGAATGGGGTAAGAACTGAATGATGTATAAGGTACCAGACTCTGTGGCAGAGTATACTTCACAGGGAGAATGTGCAATAAGTGTTTTCTATTATTACCCTTCTGAATACAAAGGTTACATTTTTATTCATGTCTGTAGTCTTATAGTGCATATCAGAGGATATATACATTTTCTACTGTGTCTACACACCAAAAATGGACCATGCATAGTATAATATAGTAGAAAAATTATTACCAGCCACTCAGCTAATCTTACTTTGTAGATACTATTTGATTTAATGGACCAAGGATCTAGATTTTTGATTTTTCATTCTCACTTGTTTAACTTACGGTAAAATTTGAACACTTTCCTTTAGAGTTTCGTTTTCCTAAAATGAGAGGGGGCTATACTATCTTTCAAATTTCTTTCAGCTCTATTATCTTTACTGTAATTCTGCCAGCTGTATAAATTAGGCTCAAAATGGTATAATTCAGCATTTATAGTGGCTCTCATTCTACTTCTATTTTAAAATGAAAAGAACAAGTCATAGAAGCATATGATTATTAGAACAGTATGTGTCAACAGAGGATCTCCAGCCAACATCCAATCACAGGTAACTAAACAGACAAAGGGGAAGTATTTCATCCCAAATCTTATCCATAAATGCAGCAATTTTAAGAAGAGTTTAGTCCAGAAGATTTGGAAGTGCCGCCATACCAGCTTTTGTATGCTTTAGCATCTCCAGGAGAGGAAGAAAGGAGAATGTAATGTGTGTGTGAGGGGCATATGCATTTGTCTTAAATGTGATTGTGTGTCATCTCAGATTGCCACTTGTGAGCTATAGACCTGAGCAAATCTAAAAAGGCCAAGACCTTCCATTTTATAACATGTATCTTCAGAATACTTTGAGGCTTACCACCCTGACATGATTTTTTGTTTTGTTTTGGTACTGAGGATTGAACTGAAGGGCATTCTACCTTGGAGCTATACTCCAAGCCCTTTTTTATTTTTTATTTTGAAACAGGGTCTCCCTAAGTTGCTGAGAATCTCGACATGTTGCTGAGGATGGCCTTGAACTTGCTCTCCTTCTGTTTCAGCCTCCCAAGTATTAGGATTACAGGTGTGGACCACCACACTGGCAAGTTGAGATGATTTTCGAAAAAAGAAATCCTTTTTTTTGTGGTACTGGGAATTGAACCCAGAGCCATTCTACCTCTGAGCTACACCCCCAGCACTATTTTTTTTCTTTATTTTGAAACAGGGTCTCACTAAGTTGTGGAGGGCCTCACTAAGTAGCTGAAGCTGGCTGTGAACCCGGATCCTCTGGTCTCAGTCACCTGGCTCTCTTTTTTAAAATTTAAATTACATTATACAAAATTTGAAAAGATTACAATGAAGTCACCTGATTGATTCTGAGCAAGCACTTTCATAGCTCAAAATATTCATTCTTTTTCTATGAACATATACATTATTGTTATAATCATATGTGCATTAAGCAGTTCTATAATTCGATTACAATTTTGTCATATTGTTACATTGTCTTTTTAGTCATCAAATGTAGCATTTTTTCTATCAAATGATAATATCATAATTTTTAATATCCGCCGGTTACTGAGCATTAAATTGCCTTGCTTTTCTTTAAAATAATTTAAATGATGCATCATATTCTGGAATGTGTCTATGTTTTAGAGTTTTCTATTAAATAAACTATCAGAATAGCTGTCAAATGGATTTGAAAAATTACCAACTTGCCTTCTACAAAAATGTACAGTATTTAATAGTGCCACTGGTAATATAAAATAATACACATTTGCTCTTTGTCAAATGCAGTGGGAACGTTTACATTTATTTTTGTTAGTAAGATATTTGGAAAAGATATTTGGATTTATTCTGATCATTTTATTTTGTATTTGTTCTGCTTCATCTATGTTCACTCTTCCCCTTTTTCTTTTTTGCATTAATAATTATTGCAATTCTAAATTTTTCAGTACTACTTTGGAAATAATGTATTTGACTTTCTGTCACCTAAACTCTTCATTTAAATTTAAGAGACTACATAACTTAAAGTGCATAAGCTAATTAATACCTCTACTATCCTACAAAACAATATAAAAGCCAAGCATACCAACTCCAGTCAATTGATTTATACTGATTTATAAACTAAAGCTGTCCAGTATTTTAATTTCATTATGGTTCTTCAAGCTCAATGATTTATTATTATTTTTTATTCAATGCTTGCTTATATTTGAGCACAGTTTTAACAATTCTTTTGCTTATCATTTCATCTTGAATCTTAGTTTTTCATTTTAGGTCCAAATTTCTTTTTCCTGAGGTATGTACTTAAAAATTGTGTTAGGATTTTTAATGTACGTGATATACAATTTATCCTGTGTAATATGGTGGTATACAGGAATGGATTTTTACATATGTAAATATAGATATTTACATAGCTATTTAATTCATCTTTCAGTGTGTGTGTGTGTGTGTGTGTGTGTGTGTGTGTGTGTGTATGATGCTGGGGATTGAACACAGGGGCATTCTACCTCCGAGCTATAGCTCCAGACCTATTTTATCTTTTATTTGGAAACAGAGTCTCACTAAGTTGCTGACAGCCTCACTAAATTGCTAAGGCTGACTTTGAACCTGAAATCCTCCTGTCTCAGCCTCCCAAGTACTGGGATTATAGGTGTGTGCCAACACGTCTGGCCTCAATGCATATGTTTTAATACTGTTTTGGATTTTTCTGATGTCTGGATTTGAAGATTATTTTTCTCATAAATTCTGGAAATATCTCAGCCAATATAGCTTTCTGTAAAGATTTTTACCTACTCTGTCTTTTTCTCTGGGACATTTCTTGGATACTCGTATTCCATGTCATTCCATCTTATTCTCTAGGTGTGTTAACTTCTTGTTTATAGCTTGTACATCTTTATCTTGTCTGGATGGCTACTTCAGCTCTATGTTCAAGTGTTCTAACTCAGCAGCATTGCAGTGTTTAGCCTGCTGTTTAATCTATCTAATTAATTTTCATTTTTAAGGACAATATTGTTTTCATTTCTAGAAGTTCTACTTTATTTTTCTCTACATCATCCTCTCTCAACTTAAAAGAATAGAGATCCCAGAAGCCACTGACAGCCCCAAGAGGAAGGACCCCTGTGTTAGGAAGCCCCTATCACATCCTGCGAAAAAACATGTCCTATCTCTCTCACACTGTCTTAATTTGAATATAAGATCACCATATTTTCCCTTCATTTTCTAGGGCTTTTGAAATGTATATGTCTTTACAAAAATATTTGCTTAAAGCTATTCATGAGTTTTCATTAAATTACAATTAGAAATATGAGAAATATAATACACTTATTGATTAAGAAAAGAAAGCAGTGTAAACAAGTGAAAATGCTCTGAAAACATATGAAAAGCCAACATTTGGCAATTCTTAGAATGTTTTTAATACAGTTCCAAGGTGATATTTTAAAAATAACAAAGTAGCTACAATGGGTTGGGAATGCCAGGTACTCTCAGCCATGTACTCCCCTGAGAACTTTCCATTTACCATTCTATAACAATCCTATGATGTAGGTACTATTTCATCCTCATTTTAAAATAAGAGTACTGTAACATCCTTTCCCTTTCATGTATTTAACACAGAAAATTGTAAAATGGTATTTCTTTGGAGTTTTGGAGAATTCAAGGACCTTAAATTTAAAAAAATGATGTTGCCGGGCGTGGTGGCGCACGCTTGTAATCCCAGTACTTTGGGAGGCGGAGACCGGAGGATCCGGGTTCGCGGCCAGCCTCAGCTCTCGCTCTCTCTCTCTGTCTGTCTCTCTCTCCTTAGTGAGGCCCTCCGCAACTTCGTGAGACCCGGTTTCAAAATAAAGCATAAAAAATAGGGCCGGGGGCATAGCACAGAGGTAGAACGCCCCTGGGTTCAATCCCCGGTACCGCAAAAAAAAAAAAAAAAAAATGATGTCAGAAGCAATGCCTGGGCCTTTGTTATGAAGATATTTTTTTAAGTTCATGATAATGTTTTGAATTTCTAGCACTTTGTGGTAAAATGGTTAGATCCTGTTCTTTCCTATAGACTTCATCTCATACATAATCATCACTTCCCAATAGAAGTGAGTTTTTTATTAATATATATGGTTGTTTTAATAATATAACAAGTTATACATGTTATCATATTAAGAGGTTATTAATTGAAGTAAATTTTCTACTATTTTTTTCTGAAACTATGCCTTGGTGCCAGCTAATTTTGGAGGTCCTTATTTCTTTCTCTTTTCCATGGATAGCATTTGAATTTTATCCCTAAACTAAGAGAAAAAGGAGACATGAAAGTGAATGAACAAAGTGCTTGGTATTATCCAAAACCCTACAATTAGGGCCTAGCACAGCCTTGATGATCAGTAGGCTAGATTACAGAAGCCATCCAAACCTCTACCAAGGTGCATAATTTGCTTGGGATAGATTGTATCTCTTGGATCTGATGGGAATCACTAGACATGCTTTAGAATAATCAGGTGATATTAAGGATTTTGTCTGTGGAAGAAACCATCTCACTAAAGAGTGCAACCCAGTTCATATTGAGAGAGAGAGAGAGAGAGAGAGAGAGAGAGAGAGAGAGAACGTTATTGGTTCGTCCTTCCAGTCTTCTTTTAGCTCCTCTGCTATTTCTTCTGCAGCTTATGGGTCACCCAGAATAACTGATGTCTCTTGACATTTGTCCCATGCTAAACAAGGGCAATGTTCGTTCTCTCTCCCACTCAAGAAATGCCTGAGAATGGATTTAAATTCATTTTAATGACTTTCAGATGACAATCTGAGAGCAACAAACCCCAAATCAAAACATTCTTATTATTGCTAGCCGATGGCTCATTTTTAAAATTTTTTCAAGAACCATTTTCCTTAGGTGGTTTTTTAAAAGGATTAAAATGGACAGTCTAGAAACTGAACAAGAACATAAGCACCTTGGACCCTTGAGGACAATGGAAGTTCAAGATTTTCCATTGAATTGTAAAATTATCAGAATGGTAATTACCAATTTTCCAGAATGGTAAAATTACCATTCTGCTTTGTTCGGTTCAGAAATATAATCATTCAAATCAGGAGAAAGAGTGGAGACAGAAGAGTAAACAAACTTGAATACTTTGTATGGCCTTGTGTGGCAGGCAGAACTCTAGTATGCTCCCCAGATACTGACATCCGTGGATATGTCCTGTGAGATCATCCCTCCCTCAATACGGGCAACTGTCATTGTGACCAGCATAATTCTAATGTATGTTCCATTTTATGGCAAAGGAGTTTTTCAGATATAATTAAGGCCCCTAATTAGTTGATTTTACTTAATTAAAGGAGTGATCATCTTGGATACACCTGGGCTAATCAGGTGAACCCTTTAAAGCAGGGATTGGGGCTCTCCCTGAAATCAGAGAGATTCTCACAGTGTCCTTGAGGCATGAGTTACTGTTTTGGAGATGACGGTGTGGCAAAGGACCAGGAGTAGCATCTAGTCATTGAGCTCACGGGGAATTCAGTCCTACAACCACAAGGGACTAATTTCTGCCAGCAGCTGCATGAACTTGGAAAATGAGAATGCCAAGTTCTAGCAAGGCATTCATCCTGGCCAACACGTCAATCAAACTTTATTATATGCTAAGCAGGAAACCAAGCTAAGATGTATCTGGACTCATGACTTCAAGAACTTCCATTTTGTGGTAATTTGTTTATTTCAATTCAAATTTATTTTCAGTTCAGATTTTAAAAATCAAGACTGTTAGGCTAGTCTAGCCTTAGTATTTTGTTATTTACATATGAGTGTATCTGTGCATACATGCATACATACATACATACACATATAAAACTGGCCACTTTATTATGTAAGTCCAATTAAGCTTGCATGTAAGTTTGATGAGAGAAGAAATATTGTCTATTTTTCTTTGCTTGTACACTTTTAGAGCTTAAAAAAGTATTTGGAATTTAAATGCAAGTTCATCATATGACCCAGCAATTCTAAGTATTTACCAAGAAAAATCAAAACATATGTTTTTACAAATATATCTTCACAAATATTCAAAGTACTTTGTTCATAATAGCATAAGACTGGAAAGAAGAAAAATATCTTAACAAGTAAATAAGGATCCAAACTGTGATCTGTCCAGACTATCTATAGGATAGAATTATTTAGCAATAGAAAGAGATGAGCCACTCAAAAATATCACACAAATCAGAAGGAAAAGATATAAAATGGTACCTACTAATACTATAATAATTTCATTGATGAGATTGTAGAATAGGCAAGACTGACATCTAACCAAATGCAGATTAATGGTTTCCTAGAGTAGGGTGAGAGTAAATAATATTTTGAAGTAATAAAATCTGTTATATCTTCATTATGATGGAGTTTATATAAATGTATTCAATTATTAGAACTCATTGCATTGAACTGAACATATAAAATAAGTTTATTTTAGTGAATGTAAATTATAATTTGATAAAGCTTATTAGCAAAAACACTACCTGATACATTCACTAAATATTTGTGAATCAACTAATCCTTATTTAAGTCAACTGTATTCTTTAAATAATTCATAAATTTAATAAAAATATGTTTTCCATAGTAGTTCATATGGGTCAGTATGTAAGTAGGTCATAGGACACATATTGATTTTGAAAAGGCAAAATGAATGTCACAAATTATTTACTCACCTGTCTGTGGTAGTGGGCCATCTGAAAATTAATTTGGGGATTTTTCCATTTGTAGTGCAATCCAATGTTATTTGCTTTAGGTCTTGATAATTCAAATGAGTTTGGGCCATCATAGTCATTCTGAAAAAAAATCCACAAAATGATCAACAGCATAGTTGTCACAAAGATGTTAAGAATCATAAGGATTATATTTTATATTTGAATTAGTGCATTCTAAGTAACAGGCAGGCATATACATAGTGTGTTAAATAAAACAACTTTGGAAAAATTTTGGTCACATTACTCCTTAGGAAGTAACACTTTTGTGTCTTTAGATATATAAGGATAAGGTGATTCTTTTAATAATCATGAATTTAAATTGCCAAATTTTTTAAACTAAAATCACAACATTGAGAAAGTTAATATTCACATAGAGTCAAAATAAAGATACTAGGATAATTTATAGGAATTTGGGCAATGCATATCAATAGGCAGAGGAATAAAACTCAAGTTTCAAAATATTATTCCTCTCTGTGTTTTACTTTCAGATATTTCACCAAATTATCTCCTCTTTATTGGAAAATCTCCAGTAACATAGGCTCAGTTGAAAGCAATGGCTTTATATAGAAAGCAATACTTTTATTAACTAGTGAATGATAAAAATTTAATTCCAGTAATTCTGTTTCCATAAATTTAAAACTCATCAAACTACCTTCTGCAATAACCTTACAAAATGCTTCAGGGGATGAAGCTTTTGCCCACGTGTGACTACCTGCTTTCTTGTGCTCAGACATCTCGGCATCGTTTCTTGTGAGCAGGTGATGGAGTCTTTGCTGTGCAGTTGGAACACCACAGCATATAACATGGACCTGATACAAGTTAAGATTAGATCATTTCACGGACAGAAACTTTGAACTCTCTACTTACCACTGATCCACTCTTCTATTCTGCCATTAAGAGGTGTTTGGACAAAGGTTAAGTGGTCCACAGGATGGGAAGTTGTGAGAAAGAATCAAGAATCAGCAATCATTAGATTAGATCCTATGATGCTGTGACTTTTCAGAATGTGTCTTTATTCTTTCCAACCCAATGTGCATGTAGCACTGACAAACTGTATTTTATATTTAAATAGCACTTAAATGTTGGTTTGTAAATTTTTAAATAAATACAAACAAGCAAGCTGGGACCATGTCTGGGTATAGAAATGCCAAATTTTGTGCAACTTATCCCACTTAACTTCAAGAAACTGTTGTGTTTTCTTCTGATTTAGTTATGCACTTCTATAGCACAAGACTTTAGTGTTTTTTAGTAAAATATTCACATTTTGTAAATAGTCAAAGTGCTTTCTGAAATTTAAGTTTTTTTCTTTTATAGGATGTAAAACTTTGTGTTTTATTCTAAAACCACCCTTCAATTTCTGTTATCAAGCAGGGGATAATTTTTGACAATACATTTTATACGTTTTATAAACGATTCAATAATCCTATTTTATGATATGCTATGATTTTCCAAATAAATGTCATTTTGACCATGGATGTCCTATAATCTTCAATCATTTAAATTATTCAGACTCCAGAACTCTCTTCTCCTGTACTTAAGTAATTAAAGTTATAAATACCAGCTCCAAGAATAAAGTTGACTACTAATCTGGCATTCACTATGACCAACTTTAAAAGAAAGAAAAGAAAAAAATACAAAAATTGAAATGGAATTATGATATTTAAGTGTTTATTAAGACATTCATGGTAACTATAGGATACTTTGTTATACTTTTATGTATAAAGTTAATAGTGGCCATCATAATTACCGCATTTGTTTTTAACAGGCTCTTAAGATTAAAGATACAGATCCATCAACATTCCCTTGACTTTAGTATTTGAAAGATAATTAGCTGCTTTAATTAAAGGCCAATGAGGGACTTTGACGGTGCAGCCCACACAGAAATCAAACCTATGATTATCTCAATGTCTTAATCAACTACACTATGGACCTAAATGAGTCTCTATGGTGGTGAAGAGCACAAGAAAATATCTGCATTTAGGTATCATTTTACTTTTTACCATGTTACTGATCATTTTTTTTCCCAATGAATACACTATTGAACCGACAGTCCCCAGTTTATAATGCCTCATTTGATAATTTTTTAACTTTATGAAGATGTGGAAGTGATATGCATTCAGTAAAAGCCATCCTTCAGATTCTGAATTTGGATGTCTTTCCCAGCTATCCATGTGCGGTCTGATCCTCTTTCTTGATGCTGTGCAGTGACAGGGAGCCACAGCTTCCGGTGAGCCAGGCAAACATGAGGGGAAGCTGACAGCACGCCACCATATATGGTATTGCTAAGCTTTGATGTTGAGTAGGCTAGACACATAAAATACCCTGAGTTATGAGATTTTCCATTTGCAGTGGATTTATTAGGATGTCTGTCAAGGAGCATGTGTACTAACAATGTTTTCCTCATAAAAAATAAGGAAAGCATGTATTCATGATTTCTTTTTTTATGTGCTATAAATTGAATTTGGATTTATGAAGAAAAATATAAGCTGCCAGCATATCAGTTACATGTTTCCTTACCTGTCTGTTCTGAAGAGTTTTGCAAACAGGCCTGGAGGGCTTGGTTTCTGGAAGGTTTCAAGCACTTGTCCCCTCTAGAGCTCCAGTTGCTCTAGATGTCAACAAAGCAACTGCTTTTCATTATTATTTTGTCCCAATATATTTTATATATTTGGCGTTTGGGGATAAGATAAGATTTTGTTGGAAGAAAGAAGCCCCTAATTGATAAAAAAAAAAAAGTGTTAGCTAGGCATGGTGGCACACGCTTGTAATCCCAGTACTTGGGAGGCTGAGACCGGAGGATCGCAGTTCGCGGCCAGCCTCAGCTACTTAGTCAGGCCCTCCACAACTTAGTGAGACCCTGTTTCAAAATAAAGAATAAAAAATAGGGCTGGGGGTGTAGCTTGGAGGTAGAATGCCTCTGGTTCAATTCCCAGTGCTGCAAAAAAAAAAAAAAATGTGTTGAAACTGAGGCAGGGGCCCAGGATGGCGCCACCCAGTCCCAGACACATGGAGGCCAAAACAGGAAATCTAGCTCAGGAAGTGGAAATGAAACCTGACCCGAGGTCCGGTTCTGGTACCCTGCCTGTTATTGATCCACTCAAAACCTGTCCCACTGGGGCTATAGAATCTGTATGTTGATGCCATTCGAGACGCAGGTCAGAGCTTTGTTCTTTGAGCTTCACTGGTGAATGAACTCGTTGCCTCCCGATCCGGCCTTTGGGTCTTGTATCTCTGTGGACCTGACTCTTCTAAAACAAAACCACCAGTCTGAATTAGGAGGGTTATTCTGCTGGCTCATAACTTCTCTGTTCTGTTTATTCTGATTTGGTGAGTCATTTGTCCCGCCCACCCACTGGAGGAGGTGATGAAAATAATGAATGGATACAAATCCTTGCCTCTCATGTCCTTAGTCACCAAAGATTCACTTGGAAAATCTCACTGATATTTACCATGCTTACTAACACTTCCAACAATTGATTGATTATTTCTTGAGGACCATTCAATTTCTTTGGTTCATTTTCATTTTGTAAAATCTCTTTAATAGTTTTTTCTTATTTGGATAAGGCCTTCTTCATTTTTTAAAGTGTTACTAAGGTCCCTTCTGTATATCTAAAAGTATATTTTTCCCTTTTGTCACTGTGGTTATAGTCTGGTAAAAAAATACAAATTTACATTTAATTTTCAGCTAATAATGTTCTACCTTTTACCTACAAAGAAGAGCAAACAGTATCACTTCATCATATGCTAAAAAGTAATAATCATGTGTGCTTATAAGAAGTGTCATGTATAAAATGCCAGGTAATTCAATTAATACCAGATAGTTAAATTCCAAATTGCATTCTTTGAAACGTTTTTATAAAATGCTTCATAAATGTGGGGAATGGTTTGCTATTATCACTTGAGGGGTGTATTGCTATTGTGGTTTAATCTTTTCAAGTAACAGTGATTACTTGAGGGGAGAAAATCATCTTTAAGAATTACTTTATAAAACACCATAAATAAGCTTTTAAAGGACATTTTGAAATATGTTTCAGAGAATATTTCTATCTGTACTCTAAATAGGCAAAATGCAAAATGAGCTAAATAAGAAAAAACACATTATTAACTAAAAATGTTCCCAGGGAATACTCAACATTAATTTAGTGAATAAATGTGGAATAAACATATAGGTAAACATATCTTCTTGGTCTATTTTGTGCACCTATATCACAATACCTGAAACTTGCTCATTTATAATGAGTAGGAAATTATTTTCTTATAGTTATAGAGGCTGGGAAGTCCAAAATCCAGGGACCAACATCTGGGTGAGGGCCTTCTTGCTGTGTCATCCAATGACAGAAGGAGGAATGTCAAGAGAGAAAGCCCACTCCCTCAAGACAGCCCCTTTTAAGGCAGGAAACCCACACATGAAGGTGGAGACATTATGACTTAATAACCTCTTAAAGGTCCCACCTCTTAATACTCTACAATGGCAAGTAAATCTCAGCATGAGTTTTGGAGGGACTAACGTTTACACCATACAAAACCTCAAGTCTAGGATCATGAATTTTCAATAACTTTAAGAAACTTTTCTATTTGTTCCCTAGATCTTGGCTATCCATAAGTATCATGGAAACAAAATAAATATCACAATTAACTGTTGAAAATTTCATTTGTCTTTTAGAAATAAAATTATTCTCTCATAGAGAAGACATAATTATTATCATTTATGTTCCAATGTTAGAGGACTATTACTATATCACTGTAAATTTTAGTTGCATAGGCTGATAATAAATTCTATGTTAGTAAGATTTTTCAGTCATTAATATCACAGCCAATGGTGGTCATATTTTCATATTTCTTTAGCCACATTTATATTTACAGTTCATATTTTGTTTTGGTGAGTTAAAATGATTTTAGTTACCTGACACATGCTACTATGAAATACCAGTATTTTTTTTTTTGGTACTAGGGAATATACCCAAGGGCATTCTACCTCTGAGCTACACCCCAGCCCTTTTATTTTTTAATTTGAAACAGGGTCTCACTAGGTTGCTGAGAGTCTCACTAAGTTGCTAAAGCTGTCCTCAAACCTGTGATCCTCCTGTCTCAGCTTGCCAAGTCCTGGGATTACAGGCATGTAATCAGTTTTTTAATGAACTGTGGAATAGAAGGATAAAGTAAGTTAAAATTATATTTGTAATTATATACTTATTTAATTTAATTTTTATAATAAAATTAATTCTCTTCCAAAACTTGCAAAGCCAAAAGTTGTGTATCTTAGAATATTTTCATGAATTTCTTGAACTTTAAACCTAACTTACTAACTCATTAATTTGTAGATCATCTTGAAATACTTTCTATATAACCAATGGTGATTTAAAGCTGCTTTAGATGACAAAACAGAGAAATAGTTAATGCATTTCAAAATGCATGTAGCTTAGTGGTAAAGTGCTTGCCTTGCATGTACAATCCCCTGGGTTTGATGCTCCATACCAGAAAAGACCAAAAGGAAAAATCAAACTTAAAAATGCAATTGTGGAACAAATGCTATCAGTTATAATGTGATTACTTTTTACAATACTTTTACCTCTTTAAAGTTCTTTTCATTTTGTGTGTGTGTGTGTTTGTGTGTGTGTGTGTGTGTGTGTGTGTTACTGGGAATTGAACCCAGGAGCGTTCTACCTCTGAGCTACATCCCCAGTCCAATTTTTTATTTTGAAACAGTATCTCACTAAGTTTCTGAGACTGGCTTTGAACCTGCGATCCTCTTGTCTAAGCCTTCCAAGTACTGAGATTTCAGGGATGCACCACTCCACCTCGCTACATCCTATGTTTCAGGTATGGGAAGAAAACACTCCTCAAATCTCTACTCAGCACTCATTCATTCACTGCAGTAGGTCTTGGGAACAGAACAGTTGAGGTTATAACTATGATACTGCTTATAGATAAGAATCTTGTAAGAAAGAAAATAAATCTGAGATCATGGTAGTAGGTACAAGTATTTGTTATATTGAAGGGAATTAAAAACTTTAAATATAGTAAAGGAACTGTTATAGTTTTAATTTAGAAAGTCCCTCTAGACCTCATGGAAACAAGGCAGCCATGTTGGAGGTGGGGCTTGATTGTTGAGGAAGGGGTTCCTAGGGGTGTGGCCTTGAGGATTATATACAGTCCCTCCGCCCCCCTTGATCTCTTTCTTGCTTCTGGCCTCTATGATGTGAGAGCAGAGTCCTTGAGCTCTTCTCTCTCCCTCCTGCTGCCATGCCCTGAGCTCCACTGACTGGCCTAACATGGACCGAACCCCTGAAATCCCCAGAACTGTGAGCAAATAAATCTCCTTCCTCTCAATTGTGGTGGTCAGGTGTCTTGGATTACAGCAGTAAGAATGCTGACTGAAACAGGAACTAATGGCAGTTTGTAAGCGACAGCTAATGATTATCTTTCACCTCTGAAAACCAAGTTTATAATAGTAATTAAAGATTAGTTGTGACACTGATCATTAAGTGATGAAAGTTTCTGATGAAGAAGAGACTTCAACTGAAGTATCCTCCTGGTTTCTCAGGACTCTTAAAGAATAATCTTGATACATAGCTGACTTGGCCAGCTCCATTATTATGATTTTGTCCAATCTATGAGTAAAAACAATTTTAAAAAAAAATCTTTCTTAGACCAAAAACAGTGCAGTGTTTTTGAACAAAGCATCTTGTTAAAATAAAAAGGGTTATTTATTTTTAATTCTAAGAAGATCTGTTTCAGATATATGCTTCCTACTTACATGTAATTTATTTCTAAATTAAAAGAAAAAAAACTGCTCTTGTGAAATCAGGTATACAAAACATTTCTTTCATTTTTAAAAGAGTTTTGATTCTGTGGTTGTGAGCCTAGTGGGACATCATGGCTGACCCACCAACAAGTGCCTTGTGTACCTACTATGTGTCTGACTCTAAGCTACAGGCTGCTGGAAAGAAAAAATATACTCCTGAGGAAACGTTATCTCCTTTCTAAGAAGGTAAGGTGTGTGTGTGTGTGTGTGTGTGTGTGTGTGTGCGCGCGTATGCATGCACGTGTGTGTGTTTACAGATGTAGGTGTGAATGTGGGTCTCAGTGGAGTAAGGGAGGTAGACAAGTATTAGTTCAACCTATGACAAAGAGGTACCTCAGGCAAGAATAGTCTCACTTTCAAGAAGGAATCCCCTAAGAGCTCAGTGGTAAGCTGGGACCCAACAAGAAAGAGGTGCTTAGAGTTCATGACTGGAGCTGGACCACACAGGTGTAACTTTGCTTCAGGATGAAGTAAAAGCAAATGTCTTAGGTAAAAGCAAATGCTGAGCACCTGGACATGGAGCCTGAGTGGAGGAGCCATAAGCTGTGAGCCACATGTGAGCAGGAAAAGCCACATGCATATATTATTATATATGCATATATTATTATATACTATTATTATATATTATTATATATTATTATATTATATTATATTATATATTATATTATATATTATTGTTATATATTATTATACATGCATATATTATTATATTTATAATACATGCTATAAAATATGTCATTTATTATATATAATTGTATAATACATAATTAGATAATATATTTTATATTATAAATATAATTATAACTATATATACATAAACATAATCATTTAATATATATACATATATATGTGCACACACATGAAATTATTTTATGTTCTAGAGATTTTTGCTTTAAAAATACTACTCAAAGCTCTTAGGAAGAGAGGGATGGATTTCTTTCTGTTTTTTTATTTTCAGTTTGGTGTTAACATACATGCACACAGCTCTTGGTGTCCCTCCCCTCCCCCCACATGTAGCACTGAGAATGATGTTGGTATAATCTCATATGTACACATTGTTTATGATAGTAATTCCATAGATTCACTTCTTTCTTGCCCTTCCCCTTCTCTTGTACCCCTTCCCTTGCACTATTGAGGGTTCTCTGTTGTCATTGGAGTCCCTTTTGTGTCCCCACTACTCCCTAGGTTGCGCATATTAATGAAAACATATTTCCCTTCTTTGATTTCTCTCTTTTAATGTATGATATTTCTCCACTGTTTTGCTCTAGGATTAGTTCTGATTACTACAATCCAAGATGATATTTTGTCTCAGTTTTATCTAGTGATTCAGTTGAACTTTAAATTGACATATTTGCATCTAAGTATTTCCTACAAGTCAGAGAGAATCTATTACCATCAAAGGTAATCTACGCATCTGAAGATTTTCAAGCTGTGGTACAACATGAATCTAGTGAGTCGTTTATCTAGACTCTGCCTTACCTAATGGCTAGAGCATACATCTCAGAGCATACATCTCAACGTGGCATCATGGGTGTCTTTTTAAAGGTATTTTTGAGGAGAAAAATAGACCTATAAAAGAAAATTATATATATATGAGTATCCATGAAATAAATGCCTTCAATTATATGCCATATGAATATCAATTAACATGATGGTTTCAATATTTTATGGACCACTTCATATTTTTTTGACGTTTCCTTGAAGGGTGACTAGATTAATGTTATTAAAAGTGGTTTTAGTTATTCTAAAGGCGTGAGAGAAGATTACATTTCCAAGTTAGTGTTCACTCTCTTGTCCTGCTTCTCCATCCAAATCCCAGGACATCATCTTCCCAGGGGACACTCATGTGTTTGCCTGGTCACATGCAAGTTTAAAATTTTCCTGGACTTTTTCCAGGTCCACTGTGATGCCTTGCAGTTCTTGGTCAGCTGAAATAAGAATAGGGAAGAGTGATATAAGAAATTTTCAGCCGGGCGTAGTGTGCATGCTTGGAATCCCAGTACTTGGGAGGCTGAGACAGGAGGATCGTAGGTTTGTGGCCAGCCTCAGCTACTTAGGGAGGCCCTCTGCAACTTAATGAAACCCTGTTTCAAAATAAATAATAAAATACCGCTGGGGGTGTAGCCCAGAGGTAGAATGCTCCTAGGTTCAATTCCCAGTACTGCAAAAATAAAAAAAAAGAAATTTTTTAAAAAAGAAATTTTCATAAGCCACACATTGGTGTACATACCTGTAATCTCAGTACTTGGGAGGTTGAGATAAGAGGAGCACAGGTTCAAGGCCAACCTCAGTAACTTAGTGAGACACTGTTTCAAAATATAAATCAAAATAGGGCTGGGGGTACAACTAGGAGATAGAACACCCCTGGGTTCAATCCCCAGTACCACACACACACACACACACACACACACACACACACACACACTCAATAAATCATGGCAAATATTTTATGAATGAAAAATTATAGAATTTAGTTCATAACTATCTTTGATAAAATGTATACTTTATGCACTTGCTCATTCAATTTTTCCAGTCATTCTCTCAATATTTATCAAATATTTACTCCATGAACACTTAATTTAGAGCCAGAAATTCAATGATGAACAAGATGCTCATAGAGTTTGCATTCTAGTAAGGAAGAAGAGAAGCAAATAACTAAACACATACATAAGAACACAATTAAAAATTGTGATAAATGATGATTATGATTAAAGGTTGCAATACATACCAGCAAAGAGTGAATAGGGTGTTGTGGTAATGAATTACTGGGAAGGACTGATTAGGTAAGGCTGGTTAGGAGTTACTCAGAGAGAATGACTTTTGAAGTGAATCTTGAAGAATAAAGAGAAGTAGACCTTGCTGAGACTGGCAAGGTAAGTGTGAAAGATAAAGGTTCAAGGAAGGGAACACAAACCTAAAGTCCCTGAGGGAAGAAAGAGCTTGATATAATCTTGGGACTCAACATGAGTCAGTGTCACTTCCAGTCACTGGGGAGAGAGTGGCCCAGGCAGTGTGCCAAGGCCGGGGTCAGGTCACTCAGGGCCTCGTGGGGAATGGTGAGGAGCTTGGATGTTACTCAAGGTCCACTGAAAGCAACTGGAGGGCTCTAAGCAGGCTTTACACAGATCTCTGTTATTGCCCAATGAGGAAAGAATTGAAGTGGGGTGTTCAGGGTGACAGAACAGGAAATGGGAGAGCATTAGGATGCTCTTGTCCTTCACCAGCAGCACTATAGATGCTGGTGACTCAGGCTAGGGTCCTGGATGTGGAGATGGGTGGACTTAGGATATATTTTCCCATAGTATCAATCAGACTTACTCATATTCCATATGAAAGCAGAGTCATGAATGATTCCTACATATTTGGGCTTAGTACATAATACCCATACATTAATTTTCAGATGACTAAATTTTTTTTTTGTGGTACTGGGGATTGAACCCAGGGGTGTTTTACCTCCGAGCTACACCTCCGGCCCTATTTTTTTCTATACTTTATTTTGAAACCGGGTCTCACGAAGTTGCAGAGGGCCTCACTAAGTAGCTGAGGCTGGCCGCGAACCAGGATCCTCCGGTCTCCGCCTCCCAAGTACCAGATGACTAAATTTAATTCATAAGACTAAAAAGGCACTTATGTTTGAAAGACTAAGATACTTTTTCTGATTTATCTTTCCACAGTATAACCTTGTGATATCTTTCTCTCCATTTAGAGTTCCAGGATCTGCACAAAGAAAACACATGAAGAAGTAGGGCATCTAAGAGTCACACAACTGTCAGTATTTTATTGAATTTGTAATTTATCATTCTTCCTCTCAAGATAAATTGTTCAATTACTTTATTATACATGATATGTATCTAAAAAACTGCAAACATTTGTTTTTTAATTTAACAATATTTTATTATGATTAAATACCAAAGATATATAATTAATATCTCAAGAAAATTGCATGCTAACTTAAAAAACAAAATAAAATCTCACATATATGGAGGTATGTCAAAAAAGCAGAGGAAACAACTGAAAGAGCTAAAAATCTGCAAACATTTAGCATGTATAATTCAATGAGTTTTGACAGATATATGTAAACCTGTGAAACTACCACCACGAACAAGAAATGGTGTACTTCCTTCACTTCAAAGTTTCTGTGTTATTTTTCACATCAAAAACACCACAAGAAAATATTGTATGTATATAAATAGTCATATGAATTTTAATTAAAAGGAAATATTTTTAACATTAACTCAAATATTCATTATTTATTTTCTTTCCTCAGTATATAAATTTTCCTCTGGTATTTAATTTTCCTTCATTCTCAAGATACCCTTTAGCATCTCTTGTATCATATGTACCACAACACCACATTATCTTTTTTCTGTTATCTGAAAGTGAATTTACTTAACCTTTACTTTTCAAGGATATTTTTGCTGGATATAGAATATTGATTCATCAATTATTTTCTCTTTCATCATCTTAAAGTAGTTTTTACATTGTTTCTTGTTTTCTCGAATTCATAAAGATTTCTAAAAGATTTTCCATGGATTTGAGTTGTATTCCCTTTTATGTAATATATTGTTTTTCTTTGGCCTACATGATTTCACAATTTTCCCTTTATCTCTGGTTTTCAGCTGTCTAATAATGATGTGCTTAGATGTTTTCTATTCATTTTGATGGGTCTTACCAAGCTTCTTTGAATATGTGAAATTTTGACTTTCATCAGATTTAAGTCATAATTTCTTCACATTTTTCCTACATCTTCTGTCTGTTTTCTTCTTCTATAAGTCTGATAAGAATACTAGAATTTTTATATGCCCTCACAAGATTTTTGAGGCTCTATGCATTTTTAAATATTTTTTCTCTCTTTTTAAGATTGAGTCATGTCTATTAATCCATATTCAAGTTTATCAACCCTTTCTTGTATTACTTCCTTTCTGCTATTAAGCACACCAGTTTTTTTTTTAATTTTAGTTATTAGGTTTTTCAGTTTTAAAATTTTCTACCTGGTTCTGCTTCACATTTTCTATGAGTAGTCATATTTCTGGGTTGAGATTGTTCTCACTTTTCTTTTATTACCAACACTTAAAAGTAAGAAACACTGAAATATAGTCATAAAAGCTGCTTTAAAAGCCTTGTGTACTGAACTCCCACCCCTGGCTCATCTTAGTATTAGCCTTTGCTGATTGCTTTTTTCCCTTAAGATCGAGTTGTTCCTCTGACTTTTTAAATTATGCCCTGTTCATCATGGATATTGTGTTTTAGAGACTCTAGAATCTGTTAAATTTCCTGGAAGAGTTTTTATTTTGTGTCTTACTAGTCAATTAAGTTGATGAATGTTAAATTGCAATAGGTGGCAGCTCACAACTCCACTCAGCTCTCTGGACCTTAACTAAGGTCTTTGGAGTCTCTCTCAAACGTTCTTGGTTCAGGGATCTCTTGGGGAAAGTTTGAACACAGATGTTGGAGTTCCCCTGTTGTTGGCCTTCCCTTTCTGGAATCCCTGTTCACATCTCACTTGCCATGATGGCCCTGGGCTCCCTACTCCAGCTCCTCACACCAGGTAGATGAGGACTTTTTGTCTCAGATTTAGCTGTCTAGGGTATTTCTACAGCTGGGGTCTCCCTCCCTCAGCTCTAAGCTGTAAAAAAATGAAAGACACATTCTGATTTCTTCCTTCAAGTTTTAATTCTCCTTCAAACTCTGCTGGATTTCTTCTACTCTCTAGAACCCTCAAACAGATGTTTATGTATTTTTTTAATCTTGTTTAGCTTTTATAGTTGTTATCCATGGGATGGTTGATCTGACCTTACTTTTCTACATAAGATGTGAAGTCTCTAAAGGTTTTTACTTCCTAGTGTTTCTGATGAGTATAACACTAAAGCAAAGCATGTGCGTGTGTGTGTGTGTGTGTGTGTGTGTGTGTGTGTGTGTGTGAGACTGGAGGGAGTTATTTATCAAATAGAAATAATTTCACATATTTCTAAAAGCTCAGGGAAGAGGACCCTACTCTGTTATACAAGCTTAACTGGAGTTCATTATATACCTATAAAAAGAAATACAGACTACTAGAAATACTAAGAATGATTAAACTTGTTATTAGTAATGAAACTTCAAGAAAGAATTACTTAAAGAATGATGAATGCATAAAAAATTCATTTTCTGAGTAACAGTTTCCAGAAGCCAAGTCTGCAATATACATATTTCAAAATAATGATGTAATAGCATGTCACCATTTTCCTTTCAAACAGAATTATATTTATTCTTATCCAAGTTAAATTTGAGAAGGTAAAATTCAGCAGCATTGTTTTTAGTTTTATTTTAATACAATAGATGGCAACATGGTTTTTAAATATTATTGATATGACTGCTTTTAAATCATCTATTTTCATACTTGAGTACTTGTTGAAATCTCCATTGTGTGATTCACTTTTTTTTTTCCCTGCCTTTCTGCTAAGGTCCTTATCAATGTTCTCTTTGCTTAGCATAACATGTTATCTTTACAAAGGCTTAAATAGCAGAGTTTTTCAAGTCTGTACCTACTCAGTTCCAAACCCATAAAACCAATCTCCTTTTCATCATGATGTATTTCCCAGAAGCTCGCATACTCTATGTCCCATCCTTTGTTCCTTTTTCCATACATCACTTAACTCCTATGTTTCTTCCATATTTCAAATTATAGAACTACCTTTCACCTTCATGACTAACCTAACAATACTTCATCTTCCTCCTCCTTCTCTGTCACCCTTCAATGGTGACAACAGGGGTGGGTTTCATTTCTTCATATATCTCAGATGTGCCTGCAATGACTGAATTGTGCCCCTCCCCGAAATTCATATGTTAACACCTAACCCTCAGTATAATTTTATTTGAAGATAGGGCCTTTAGAGAGGCAATTGAGGTTAAGTGAGGTTTTACGGGTGAAGCTCTAATCCATGGAGCCAAGTTCTTACAGTAAGAGGAAAAGATACCAGAAATACAACCACACAGAGAAAAGACCACATTAGAAGGCACAGAGAGAAGGCAGCTGTTATGGTTTGGATCTGGAATGATCCTCCAAAAGCTGACGTGTTGAAGCCTGGCCCCAGTGAAGTAAGATTCAGAGGTAGGGCACAGCTGGAAGAGGAGGGTCACTGGGGGCGTGGCCTCGAGGACTACATCTGTCCCTAGTCCCTTCCTCTCTTTCCTCTCCCTCTCCCTCTCCCTCTCCCTCTCCCT
>PVJS01021470.1:0-31464 GCA_004027185.1 Glis glis
TTTTTTTTTTTTTTTTTTTTTTTTTTTTTGCGGTACCAGGGATTGAACTCAGGGGCGTTTTACCTCCGAGCTACACCCCCGGTCCTATTTTTTATACTTTATTTTGAAACCGGGTCTCACGAAGTTGTGGAGGGCCTCACTAAGTAGCTGAGGCTGGCCGCAAACCCAGATCCTCTGGTCTCCGCCTCCCAAGTACTGGGATTACAAGTGTGCGCCACCACGCCCGGCTGTATTCTTTATTTTGAAACCGGGTCTCACCAAGTTGTGGAGGGCCTCACTAAGTAGCTGAGGCTAGCCGCAAACCTGTGATCCTCCCGTCTCAGCCTCCCAAGTACTGGGATTACATTTTGCAGTACTGGGGATAAATGGAGGGTCTTGCTCATGCTAGGGAAATGCTCTAACCACTGGGCTACATCCTCAGCCCTTTTGATTTTATTTTGAGACAAGGTCTTGCTAAATTGCCCAGGCTGTCCTAAAACTTGGGATCCTCCTTCCCCAGCCTCCGGAATAGCTGGGATTACAGACGTGTGCCCAGGCACCCGGTTCATCCTGGTATGTGTGTACACAGGGTGAACCCGTCGCTGTGTAATTGTTAGGTGGAAGGGCACGTTCATTCAAAATTCTGATCATATTTGCAAGCTGTGCAAACGAACAGACCCACCCGGTTCTCCCTTCCTGAGAACAGCGGGGCAAACACTATCCGGTGTTAAACTTGTAGCTGGTGCTCCCACAGCACGTAGTATCAGCCTCTGAGATCTCGGTCCCCAGGGTCGGATTCTCTGTGTCCCATCGGCGTTCCCCTGGTGCAGCGGCCTCTCCTTGGGAATCTTTTCTGGGGTCAGAACAGCCCAGTCCTGGCTGGAGGCGAGCCCAGCTGTGCTCACCCCGCCCTGGCCCGCACCCACCACCCCACGTCGCTTTCCCTCATCTGGGCGCTTTTCTCCCTCCCCCACAAGCGCGGATTCCTGGAACCAGGCTCGGTGACCTCACGCCAGTGACTTCACGTCCGGGACCTTCTGGGAACTCTCTCGGGCGCACTTTTTCGTAAGAAACCTAACAGGCGGGGCGGAGCTTTGGGGAGGGAGCTGCCTGGGCGAGCCAGGTGCAGGAGATAGGACGCGCCGCGCAGCTCGGGCGCGAGGGGGCGCTGCAGCCCGCCGGCCCCAGGACCTTGGCTCGGCCTCCCTGGGGGCGCGGTGGCCCAGGCATGAGGGGGCTGAGCCAGGCAGGGTTGGCGCCCGGCTGTCATCCCAGTCCTTGGGAGGCTGAGCCAGGAGGATGGCAGGTTGGAGACCCTCAGCAGCTTAGTGAGACCTATTTTCCAAATAAAAAATAAGATAGGGCTGGGGGTGTAGCTCAGAGGTCAAATGCCCCTGGGGTTCAGACCCCAATACCAAACGGAGGAAAAATAAAAAAGGACAGGGGCGAAAGAAGGACATTCCTGATGGCTTTTGCTTACTGGAAGGGGTTACCTCAGAGCTGAGACTTCGGGACCAAGCTTTCCAGAAAGGGCAGGATGGAAAATAGGGGAGGGTGGGGCCCAGCCTACGCTAAACCAGGGCCCCATTAGGACTTCTGTGGGTCCTGGGCACTCTGCCTTTTGGGGCTCCCTTTTCATTAAATAAATAAGTGAATAAATAAATATTTAAAGTATATTTTATGACTTGTGGTATAACGGCAAATATGCTAAAGTTGTTTATTTACTTATTTATTTATTTACTTTTTTGCGGTACTGGGGATTGTACCCAGGGACATTCTACCTTCGAACTATACCCCCAGCCCTATTTTTTTATTCTTTATTTTGAAACAGGGTCTCACTAAGTTGCGGAGGGCCTCACTAAGAAGCGGAGGCTGGCCGCGAATCTGCGATCCTCCCGTCTCAGCCTCCCGAGTACTGGGATTACAAGCATGCACCACCATGCCCAGCTAAAGTTATTTATTAAAACATTTTCTTCGCTGGGCGTGGTGGCGCATGCCTGTAATCCCAGTACTCAGGAGGCTGAGACGGGAGGATCGCAGGTTTGCGGCCAGCCTCGGCTACTTAGTGAGGCCCTCCGCAACTTAGTGAGACCCTGTTTCAAAATAAAGAGTAAAAAAAATAGGGCTGGGGATGTGGTTCGGAGGTAGAATGCCCCTGGGTTCAATCCCCAGTACCGCAAAATAAATAAATAAATAAATAAAACATTTTCTTTGCCGGGCGTGGTGGCACACGCCTGTAATCCCAATACTTGGGAGGCTGAGAAGGGAGGATTGCAAGTTCGAGGCCAATCTCATCAACTTAACGAGATCCTGTTTCAAAATTTAAAAATAACCAAAAAGGGCTGGGGATATTTCAGAGGTAGAACAACCCTGGATTCAATCCCCACTACCAAAAACAAACAAACAAATGAAAAAACAACAACAACAAAAACCCATAACATATTCATCTACCTAAAAGTTCTTTTTTTCCCCTTTTGATTTTAAAAGAACTTAAAACATTTTTCTGGATCCCTAAAAGTATGGTGGGCCTTAGGCACCATGACTAGTGTACCAGAGGGGTCAACGGGGCCTGGGCAAAACCAGGGTGGATAGAACATGAAAGGCCCCAGAGCTGGCCTTGTTGGTGCAGGGCTGTAATCCCAGCACTTGGGAGGCTGAGACAGGAAGATCAGAGGTTCCAGGCCAATGTGCAATAACTTAGTGAGGCCCTGTTTCAAAATAATAAATAAATAAAAGGGCTTGGGGCCGGGTGTGGTGGCGCACGCTCCGCAACTTAGCGAGACCCTGTTTCAAAATAAAGAATAAAATAGGGCTGGGGGTGTAGCTCAGAAGTAGAATACCCCTGAGTTCAATTCCCAGTACCACACACACACACACACACACACAAAAAAAAAAAAAAAAAAAAAAAAAGACTTGGGGCAGTAGCTCAGAGGTAGAACACCCCTGAGTTCAATCCCCAGTACCACAAAAATAATAAAATAAATAAAAGACCCCAGAAGGGACGATTTTGGAGAAGTAATAAGCACAGACAGCAGCTGCCTCTAATGGCCTTGCATGGTCTAAGGGTGAGGATATTATGGAGGTGGGAGGGGCCACGGCAGGTCTGGGTTGGAGGAGTGACCTTTTGGGGGTGGCTGGCCGCCCTGGAGGTCGGAGGCTGTTGCTGAAATATAGGAGGAACCCACAGAGCAAAGGTGAAGACGGGAGGGGGCAGGGGTGGAGGAGGGGAGAGATATTTGGAAAGCCCGGGCAGAAGCTGGGGGCCCACTGATGAGCGAGGGCAGGGCAGGAGGAGCCTGGCAGTCTCTGGCTTGGTGAATGGGAGGCCGCTGCCCCTCATGGAAGAAGGAAGAGGTCCCGTATGCGCTCCAGGACCCTGGAGGATCAGGTGGAGTGTCCTTCTTGAACGAGAAGGCGGGGAGGATTTGAGTCACCTAGGCGTGTGTGGGCCGTTGCCCCTAACAGGCCTCTAACCCTCCCTCCTGCTGCACCGCCCCAGCGCTCCATTCAGGCTGGGCCACTCTCCTGCTCCCCAGGCTGGAGGGCAAGACGACCTCACGGGCATTTCCAGAGTTCAGAAGAAGCAAGAGCAGGCTGGGGCTTTAATGCCCCTGAGAGTAGAAAACTGTCCCCAAATCACATGTGACCACATATTTTTGGATCCCCAGTTACTGCAGACCCTCCCCCCCAGACCCCTATACTTAATCTGCCTTGTAACACAGTGTGCTCCTCCAGAGTAGACTAGGCCCAGTCAAGAGTGGGGCAGGAACACACACTTACAGGGAGAAGAGCCCAGTTCAAGGGACTCCTTGAAAGACAAACCTTTATTCGCTCTAAGGCATTAATTGAGCACCTACTGTGTGCTTCGGCATCGTTCCAAGCAAAGGGGGATGCAAGAATAAATGAGACCCAGTTCTTCATGGAGATGACATTCCAGTGGGGGAAGACAGACTGTGGAGACGGCTCTTTCCAAAGGCAGCTGCATGGGGTAGATTTCGCCTCATCGTCATCACAAGCTGGCGTCCGGTGCCCCTTCCTTTCAGTCTAGGCAGACTTGGGACTCGCTTGTAACCAACAGAGTGCAGCAGATGCGAATTTGCACGACTTCTGAGGCTAGGTCACAGAAGGCCACGCAGCTTCCGCCTTGTTTGACACATGTCTGACACACGTCTTTGGAACCCTGAGCTACAGTGTAGGAAGTCCAACTACCTGAGCGGGTGTGGTGCCGCACGCCTGTAATCCCAGTACTTGGGAGGCTGAGACAGGAGGGTCGCAGGTTAGAGGATAGCCTTAGCAAGTAGTGAGACTCTCATCAACCTAGTGAGACCCTGTTTCAAAATAAAATAAATTTGGGCAGGGGTTGTAGCTCAGAGGTAGAATGGCCCTGGGTTCAATCCCCAGTACCAAAAAAAAGGAAGTTCAACTACCATAAGACCGCCATATTGTGAGGAAGCCCAGGCCACACAGGGAGGCCCGCACGTATGTTCTAGCTGGGGTCCCAGACATTAAGCACAGAGACAAGCCCACTGAGTCCCCACTGAGCTCTGTCCAAATTCCTGGCCCATCGGATTCATGGGTTCATACTATGGCTATTGTTCAAACCACTACATTTGGGGTATATTCTTATGCAGAAATAGTATCTACAATACTAACAAGAAACAAGCAAATGACCGATGTGTGCAAGTATACTTCCACCACCCTGAAACCCAAGATATATGATTACAATGCACCAATTAAAAAAAAAGAAACAAGCAAATAAGTGAGCAAGATAATTTCATATTGGGGTAGGTCCTAGGGAAAACACGACAGCATGAAAACTTGGAGGCCTCTTTATTTTATTTTTGTGGTACTAGGGATTGAACCCAGGGGCATTCTACCTCCGAGCTACACCCCCAGCCCTATTTTATTTTTATTTTGAAACAGGGTCTCACTAGGTTGATGAGAGTCTCACTACTTGCTGAGGCTAGCCACAAACCTGTGATCCTCCTGTCTCAGCCTCCCAAGTACTGGGGTTGGAATCAGCTTGGTATGTTCTGTGAGGAGCAAGAAAACCCGTGTGACAGGTGAAGAGAAAGGGGGCACTGGAAGTTGGGGAGGAAGGCGCAGAGAGGCCAGCCATTCAGGCCCCTGAGGGATTACATTTCACACTGAGTGAACTGGGGGTGGGTGGGGGGCCGGTGGAGGGTATCCTGCAGGAGGGCCCTCCTGGTAAACTGGTAAACTCTTGATAAGAATTCTGGCTGCCTGGCACTCTGTAATCCCAGTACTTGGGAGGCTGAGACAGGAGGATCATAGGTTGGAGTCCAGCCTGGGCAACTTAGAGAGACCCTCAGCAACTTAGCGAGACCCTGTTTCAAAAAAATATATATATATATTAAATAGGGCTGGGGATGTGGCTCGGAGATAGAACGCCCCTGGGTCCAATTCCCAGAAAGAGAGAATAATTCTGGGTGCTTGGTGGAGGAGAGGCTGAAAGGACGGACAGGTCAAGGGAAGAGGAAGGAAGAGGGCCAGGCAGGCAGGGCGATGGCGGTGGAGATGGGGCTGGAGGGCGAATTCCAGGCGCGGGCAGCGCGGAGACGCAGGGGGAGGCGGCGCCTGCCGGGCAGGCCGGGCCGCGGGTGAGCTGCGCACCGGCCTCCGTCTGGAATCCGGGAGGGAGGCTGGGAGCGAGGCCCGGCCGGGACGGCGCGTCCTGGCGGCCGGCGTCGCCGCGCGGAGCCAGCCCTGGCTGCACGCCTGCAGGGCGTTTCCCGGCAACCGCCGCCGCCGCCGGAACGTTCCGAACCCCGCCGTGACGTCACCGTCACCCAGGCGACGGCGGAGGGAACACGCCCCCTCCCGGCTCCAGGGCGGAGCTGGGCGGTGCGCTCCGCCCCTTAAGGGCGGGGCTTGGCGAGGCGCACCGCCTCTTTCCGGGCGGGGCTGGGCTTCGCACTCCGCCCCTTCCGGGCGGGGCTGGGCCTCGCACTCCGCCCCTTCCGGGCGGGGCTGGGCTGCGCGCTCCGCCCCCTTCCGGGCGGGGAGAAGGGCAGGGCCTCGGCCTGGGCGGCAGGTGTGGCGGCAGGTGTGCAGGGCACTGGGCCGGGCACCACCGGTGTGCTCACCACCTATCATCAACCTCTCCCCAGCTCTTCCTGCTGGGTCCGCCACACCCAGACAATCAGACTGGCTCCTCTGCAAAGATGCCTTCCCCATCACCCAAGCTAAAGTAACTGCCATCCCTCCCTCCCCTCTTGGACTAATTTAGTGTTTGTTTTGTTTTCGGTACTGGGGATTGAACCCAGGGGCGCTCTACCATTGACCTACATCTCAGCCTTTTTTCTTTTGAAACAGAGTCTAGGTTGCCCAGGCTGGCCTCGAACTTGGGGATCCTCTTGCCTTGGTCTCTCCAGTAGCTGGGATTACAAGCTTGCACCACCGAGCCCGGCCTGACCTTGTTTTTCATTCACAGTATTTCTCCCCTGCAAAATTATCTAATCTGCTTATATATCATCTTCTCTCTTTAAACCTAAGTTCCATGAGGTCAAGAATAAATTCTGCTTTGTTCATCTCTATTTTTAGCACTCTGAACAGAACCTGGCATGAAGTACTAATAAATGTTAGTGGGATGAGTTGGCAGATGTACTCCATCATTTCTTTTTCTTTCTTTTTTTTTTTGTGGTGATGGGGATTGAACCCAGGGGCATACTACCTCCAAGCTACATCCTCAGCCCGATTTTATTTCTTATTTGGAAACAGGGTCTCACTAAGTTGCGGAAGGCCTCACTAAGTTGCTGAGGCCAGCCATGAGCCTGTGATTCTCCTGTTTCAGCCTCCCAAGTACTGGAATGACAAGCGTGTGCCACCACACCTGACTGTACTCCATCATTTTAAATATTCACTTATGCGTTCATTTATTTGCAAAGACCCTTCTCTGGGTCTTTGCAAGTTCTGTTCTCTCTGCCTAGTATGCTTTCCCCCTGATTTTCACTAGCTGGCTCTTTGTATTCTGATTTCAGAGGAGATCCCAGTATTTGGGAGGCTGAGACAGGAGGATCACAGGTTCAAGGCCAGCCTCAGCAACTTAATGAGACCCTCAGCAACTTAGCAAGCTCCTGTTTCAAAATACCAAAATAAAAATTTAAAAAAAGGGCTGGGAGTGTAGCTTGGAGGGTTTAATCCTTAGTCACACACACACACACACACACACACACACACTCCGAGTCTGGCGCATCACCCTATTCCTGATCTGATTGTTCTTGTCTTTCCATCTCTTCATTCTCAAAAAAGCCCGTTTCCTGCGAGTAGGACCCCATTGGACATGCCACTGTGTCCCGTTCCGTAGAACCGGCCTGGCATATGGAAGGCGCTCGATGTTTTAGAAGGACAGAGTGAAAAGGGCCTTGCGCCAATCGTTCCAGTTTTCTAGGCTAGAGTCTGAGCAATTCCCTTCCCAGGATCCCCCGCTTGGCTCCTGGGGTGAGAACCTTCCGGCTTCCCAGGCCTTAATGGGACTTCTCTCTCTCTCTCTTGGATTCCAACACGCCCCCCCCCCCCATGATGTCCAAGAACGTCCAGGATGGATGGTCGGAAGCCGAGGAGGCAGTGGTGTGTGCGAGTGGGGGATAAGGAGAACCGGGCCTTTCTGATTCCCGGCCAACATGGCGGAGGAGGGACGGCGGTCAGATGCTTCCATCTGGCTGCTGCTAGGAGACCTGGGCACCTGGAGTTTGTGGCTGATTTTTTCCCATCGTGTGAACACAGACTCTGGAACAGATGCACACACACAGTCGGCCATGCACAGAGCAGAGCGCCAAACTTTGGTTTATTCAGACTGTATCTTTCCCATTTGGGGTGAGGTGTAGGGACGCAGAAGTGGGCCAGAGAAAGACAGTGTGCATCTGGCTTCTAGGGCCATTGTTGATGGCTGACCCTTTTTGTGTGACCACTGGGTCGCCAGGATGACCAGCTGAGTGATGAAGATAGTGATGGAGGAGCTGGAGGCCAGGCCCTTCTGCAGCCCTCAGACCAATCCCTAAGCAAGACCACTGCTGTGGCCAGGCGGCCCTGGTCCTCTGCAGGGATTAAGGAGCAGATGGCTGAGAACATTCAGACTCGTAATAAAAGAAATAAAGGCTGAGGCTGGAGGGACCCTCCCGGGGGGCTCCGACTCAGTAGGAGAGACATGGGGACTTACAGTGTCCAAGCATGGGCCAGGCCTGTGTGACAAGCACGTGTGTGTGTCTGTACATATTACGTCTTCCATACACAGATAGCAGGCCCCGTCTCCTCTACCTGTGCTGCTCCGTGGGCTTCTAGATCTTTCTTCCGTCTTTTGCAAGAACTGGGCATATTGATTGAACCCACAGAAGGGGAACAGCCCCCAACCACCCCCAGAAGCTGCCCTTTCTTCTTGGTCCTGGCCCCACATGTGCAGGAGGTAGGCACCCACTTCAGTCCTGAGACCCTGGAGGCAGGCAGGTGGAGGAGGCAGGCAGACCCTGGTGATGGGTGGGAGGCGGAGGTGCTCACTGGGCAGCTGACTGGGAGTGACCACGAGGCCCCCAGGCCAGCTCAGCGTCTGCCAGACCGCTGCTGAACCCAGCCGGGCTGTGCAGGAACTGCCTCAGCAAGGGGGAGGCGAGGACCCCCAGGTGGGGGCCGGGGCCCCTGAGCGGCTCTGCCTGCTCAGTGACGGTGGTGGAGGAAGTAAGGACCGTGTTCCCAAACTGGTCCACCTCCTCGTACTGTTCGGTCACGGTTCTCGTGGCCCCGTAGCGCTGGGAGCCACCTGGTGCCGTCTGCAGCTCCAGGCTGCTCCTTTGCCGGCCTGTGGGCAGGGGCCTGGCTGAGGCAGGGGCTGGCTTGGGCTGCTCAGAGCACGGGGTGACCATCTCCGTCTCCCCAGCCTTGTCCTGCACACCTTTCTGGTGGAGTGAGGCCTGGCCTATGTCCCGAGCTAGGTGTGGGCTTGTCCCTGAGATGTCATGGCTGGAAGCCTCCGGAAGCTTCCTCGTGGCCGACTGGATGGAGATGAAGGTTGGGGAGGAGGGCGAATCTCTGCTGGAAGGCAAGACGCGAGGGAGGCCGGTCTGCTCTCTCGGCGTTGCCAGCCTCCTGGGGGGAGGGGCAGCTGAGGCCGCCTGACCTCTGGCCTCTGTATGATTTCTGATGTGGGCTTGACCCTTGTCCCCAGGATGGCATTCAACCTTGGCTTGGCTCTGGACTGCAGGTGAATCTTCAACCTCCTGGTGTGAGCCACCGGGCCTGGCCCTGCTGCTGGCCGGGACACTGTGACCCTCCTGGGGTCCCTGGGAGTGGCTCCTGGGGTTAGCCTCAGGCTGGAGGCAAGACATAGAGCTGAGGGCCTTGTGCACGGCCTCTTCTATGTCCAGCAGCCTGGCCAGGGTCTGTTCCTTCAGCCGGGCGACCTCTGTACTGACCCGCGTCAGCTCCCCAAAGGCCTGCTCCATCGAGGCCTCAGGCTTTTGGGGGGCAGTAAGAGCCTTAGGGGCAGCCCCTCCCAGCTGGGGCACAGCCTCAAAGAGCCCCCGCAGGGCCCTCACATCCACACTACTTTCAGCCTCCTGTTCCAGAGCTTGCACCTGGCTCAGGAGGCCCTGCAGCTCCTGTTGGCTTCCCTGTAGAATCCCAGGGGTCTCTGGGGCCCCCTGCTTGCAACATTCCACGGGCCTCTGTCCTGGGGAGCTGGGGGCCTGCTGTGATGTGGTCGAGTCACTGTTGTGAGGGTAGAGTGTGGGGGCCTCAGGGCTCTGGGTGTGGCAGCCAGCAGCCCCCTCCTTGGTGGGCCTGGGAGCCATGGAGTTGAGGCTGCGTGGGGGGCCGGGATGGCTCTGTGCGCTGGAGCATTGGGCCGGAGGCTCATGTTCCTGGCGTGAGGTCGCGGGCATCTCCGCAGGCTGAGGGGCGGCGGCGTCTGTCTCACCTGGCTTGGGTTTTCCTTGTCCTGCCTCCGAGGAGAAGCCGGGAGACAGAGCCGAGGGCTTGGGCAGTCTCCGAGGAGGGTGGGTCAGCGTTAGGTGTGCAGGTTTGGGGGGCACCTGGGGCTTCTTCCTTGGAGGCATGGCGGGCTCCACTTTGGGGGTCTTTGTCTGTGACCCTCCAGGGGTTCTCAGGCCAGTGGGGCTGCTGTGGGTGTGAAGAAGGGGGTCCTGCAGGGGCTTGGAGGCCTGCTGGATGGAGTCCTCATCATGGTGGGCTTGGGCTGGGAAGTCCGGTCCTGTCACAGCAGCTGGGAGGGCAGGAGGGGGAGGAACAGAGGCATTATGGGGGTGCAGGTGGGCACCAGCAGCCTGGGCCTCAGAGGCCAGAGTGTGGTGGGCTAAAGGGGCATTCTTCAGGGTGGTCTCTGCAGCTTGGAGGCCCCCTGGGCCGATGTGGGCCATCACCTTCCCGGGAGGCCTGCAGGCCTTCTGCCCTGGGCCAGGACTCAGCTCTGGGCCTCCCTGGACTGGGCTGGGAGGCTGTACTGAGAGGGTGGTCTCCCTGCTCCCGGGCTCGACACCCTTGGGTGGGTCAAAGGCCCTCACAGGGTGAGCGGTGTAGACGCCATCCTGAATGGCCCCCCACCCCCCAGGCAGCCCTCTGGGGGGTGGTTTCTCTTCTCCACTGACCTTTCTGGGGGCTGCTGGGATCCTGGAGTCCCCTCCGGCCACGGGCCTGCCGGTGCTCTGGGGAGCCCCAGGGGTCGTGGCCGGTGCTTGTCGAGGGCCATCGTGGACGGGCACAGAAGCGGCTGCAGGGCTGAAGCCCTGTTTGTGCCTGTTCAGAACTTGCTGGTGCAGGCTCTGGGCCTCCGCCGTGGCCACGCGCAGACTCTGCATGGCTG
This sequence comes from Glis glis, assembly GCA_004027185.1. Classification (NCBI taxonomy): domain Eukaryota; kingdom Metazoa; phylum Chordata; class Mammalia; order Rodentia; family Gliridae; genus Glis; species Glis glis. Next base: position 10,811 of record PVJS01021470.1, read on the forward strand.
CCTGGAGGTCTGGGGCCCCGGATCCTGCGGGGGTAGCCATGGCTCCTCCTGACTTGCTCCGAGTTGCCACCCCGTTCTGTCCTGCGTGACTGCTGTTTTCTTGCTTTTCTGCATCCTGCACCGGGGTTGGGGCTGCAGCTTCCCCAGCCGGAGGGATTGCCTTTCCAATGGCCTGAGGCAGGCAGGGGGTGGCCCCTGAGCCTCTCCCGTGCCCCATCTCCATGCTGGGGTCCAGTGGGGGAACACGGATGATATTCTCATTTTGGGGAGGCTTCTGGGGCCCCTCGCTGGCGGGCACTGGACTGGGGTCAGCTGGTGGCTCCCATCGCAGACTGTGTAGGCCACTCAGGTCTCCTTTGTCTATGCAGCTGGCCAGCAACTGCACGCTTCTCCTTTCGGGAGCTTTGCTGGTTAGCTGGGGTTGGAGGGAGTAGGCAGTTAGAGCGACCAGGCCCTGCTTGGTCTCCTGCATCACCAGCCCAGTTCTGGCCACGGAGGCCCCGAGGCCACAGGCCAGCAGTTGCTGGAGCTCCGGGTCCATGTCTTCAATACTCCCACTGCTGCCTGGAGCTGGCAGTCTCAGCGGGTGGAGCTGGAGCTGGCCACTTGGGTCCTCCTGCACGAGCAGTCCCTGCTGGGCCACATCTGGCCGGCGCAGCACTTGGCGGACGATCCTGGGTAGCTCACCATACACCAGCTCCTCTTTCCGTACGCAGGGATGCCCCTGCCCCGGGCTCGGGAGCACGTACCTGGCAAGGCAGAGCTCCCCTGGCCCCCGGGCCTCCATGAGGATACCTCCATGGTGCAGGATGCCAGGCGTGGCGTGCAGAGTCCGCAGGGTCCCCTCAGCCGCAGTCTCCGGTCTCTCCAGCTTCCTGTTGCCTGAGGGACTCTCGGCCTGCTCTTCCTGGAGGTTGTCCCCGCGTATGCTCTCGGCTGCCAGGGAGCCCATGGGGCAATTCTCGAAGAGCCAGGTGAACTTGTGCACAGAACCTGCGGGGACGGGCCCAGGGCTTATCCTGGACCCCTGCTCTTCCTTTTTGCTCGCCTCTAGGGCCTGGAAAACCTCCTTCTGGCGAGACACCTGCCCCGAAGGAATCTCCACCCGGCTGCAGTACCGCACCGGCCCTCTTCCACAGGGACGGCCTGGGGTCTGCAGAGGTTCGGTCTCAAAAACATGTCCGTCGGTCTGTCTTTCCCCAGCCTGGACCTGGCTGACCTGCAGGTGCTGCTCCCCAGAGCCCTCTGCCCGATCCAGGGGTTGGGGTGTGAACATCCAGGTGCAGCACCGACCCTCAGCCTTGTTTGTGGGATCCGTGACCTCTGACACCTGCTTCTCTGCCAACTCACTCATTGGGCGGGTCTCAAACAACCACCGGATGGTCTGCACGTCGCCTTTTGGGGGTGCCTCAGGTTGGGGGCCTTCTTGACTCTTCCTCTCCTCTTCCTGTCGTTCCTGCTGCTCCCGCTGATGGATCGTCTCCAGGGGCTGGGTCTCAAAGAGCCATCGAGCAGTGCCAACGTCCCCGGCCACCACTTCCTGCCGAGTGATGCCCCGCACCACATCGACGGTACTGGGGCTTCGACCCAGCCTGTCTAGGGGCTGTGTCTCAAACATCCACCGGTAGCCCTGCACGTCACCTCCGACTACCTGCTCTCTGCTGACCGAGGTCAGGGCGTGGAGCTGGCCCTGGCTGTCCTGCATGGCATACACTGGGGACTCTGCGCCCTGGTACTGCCCAGCAGAATCCTTTATTTCTGCATTGCTCGCGCTCCCAGAGGCTGGAGTCTCACCCTGCCTGATACTGTCCAGGGGGAGGGTCTCGAAGAGGTTCTTGAAGCTCTTTACGTCCCCCTTCACCTCGTCCCTCTGGGGGGCACCCTGAGAGAGGGGCAGCGCTGAGCCTTCTGTGGATAGACGCTCACACATGAGCCCTTCACCCTCCTGCTGGCCCACCCGCTGCAGGTGACCCATTTGGACCTTGTCTCCAAGGGCGTCCAGGGGTTTTGTCTCAAACAGCCACAGGGTGGAGCGGACATCGCCAGGGACCACCTCCTCCTTGGGTGGGGCCTCTGCCCCTGTATCCTCATCCCCCTTCAGAGTGTCCAGGGCTCTGGTCTCAAACAGACGCCGTTGCTGCTGAACGTCTGGACCAGGAGGGACGAGGTCTGGGGATGGCTGGAAATCCTTCTCATCCACCAATATCTCCCGGATGGCATCCAGGGGCTGCGTCTCAAAGATCCAGCGTGTGGCGCTGACGTCGGGCCGGGCCCCCTCCTCCAGGGAGATGCCCCGGATCACCCGCACCTGGCTGGGGTCCTGATTGAAGGCATCCAGAGGTCTGGTCTCGAAGAGCCAGCGGGCCGTCCTCACCGCATTGCTTTGAATCTCCTCCCGGCAGGCTGCCTTGACTTCATGGATGGCGCCCTCTGCGTCCTGGATGGCGCACAGCGGCTCGGTTTGGAACAACTTCACCGTTTTCTTCACGTCGCCCTTCAGCTCCTGGATCTCTGAGCGCAGCTCCAAGGGGCTCTGCTCCTGAGTGGAGGGGCGGGAGCCCAGACGGTCCAGCGGCCGCGTCTCAAAGAGCATCCGCATACCCTGCACATCCCCACTGGCTGCAGGTTCCTTCACCGTAGGCTCCGCCACCTCCACGGGGCCCGTCAGTTCATCCAGCGGCTTGGTCTCAAACAGCTGCCGGGCTGCACGAACATCACCTCCAGATGGCCGGGGTCCGGCTGGCTCCTGGTCTATGCTGTTAGCAAAGGAGCCTTCCTCGAATTTTCGGGAAGTGGTCTGGACGTTGCCGCCTGGCACGGGCTCTTTGGCAGCTGGTTTTTCATGATTGCCAATGGCGTCCAGCCGCCAGTTTTCAAAGATCCAGCGCATGCACTGGACGTCCCCTTCGGTGGGCTCCTCGGAGCCCAGGACCTCGGCCAGATCCTCAGCCACGGCCTCGGCCAGGTTCTTCCGGAGCTCCGGGTGGATGTGCTTGTAGAGGCGGCGGAGCTCACTCGCTTGCCGCTGCTGGTGGAACTTGGAGAAGGACTCCTTGGGTGGCGGCGGCGGCAGATCCTCCAGGGCCGGGGGTGGAGGGAGGGACAGGTCCTCTGCAGTCGCCATGGGGATGGCTGGGGTGGAGGCCACCTGTGTCTGGACGTTGGCCATGCTCCTGGGGAGGAAGGGGCAGAGATGAAGATGGGGTTGGAGGTCTCTGGTGGGGTGGGGACCAGATGCTGGGACAGATGGCAGGGGCAAGGGCCAGGGGCTGAGTAGCTCTGGGTGACTTTTTCTTGGCAACTCTCTCCCTCTCTGGGCATGAGTGGTGTGTGAAAAGTCATGAATTTAGGACGTGTGGACCCGTCCATCAAGGGGAGTCCCTGCTTCCCAGCATCACCCGTGTTGCTAGGGAGTAAAGAGGACCCCGCTGCCTGGAGGCTCTTTCCTTCAGCCCCACAAGGGATGCCCAAATTTTGCCTTCCTTTGCTAAAGTCGATTTTCCCTGGTAAAAGCTCGAGCGGTGGGGGCTGAGGGTCCTGAACTGTGTTCCAATCTCCATTAGTCCTTGAAACTGGGGACTGATTTCGCATGGAAATGAAATTCCTCTGCAGAACGCCAGAGGGCGCACTTGGTACTCTGACCAGAAAAAAAAAAACACCCAAAAAACAAAAAAACCACGCACAACCTCTCCTTGTGGGATCTCCACTCTCCAAACTGGGTTTCCTAGGCCCAGGAAGACATAGCAGGGGCCAGCAGTCCCCGAGGGAGCGGGAGCAACCCAGGCTCTCATGGTTAGGCAGAGTCAAATTCTGGATCCCCGGTTGGGGTTTTCTGGGCTGTTCCCTGAGACTCAGAAGGTCTGAGCTGGGAGCTCCTCCGGGACTTTCAGCTTAACCCTTTGTGATTAAAGATGAGGCAACTGAGACCCAGAGTCAGATCTTGGTGAATGAGTGTCAGAGTGCTGGCATGGGGACCCTAGACCCTATTTAGGGCTTGATCCCCCAAAAATAAGAGGGTAGGAGATGTGAAGCTTTCTTATGGGCCGTGGTACTCCTCTATTCTAAAGTAGGAACCTTCAGGCAGGGGAGGACCAGAGTCCTTTCTGCAGAGATGGCTTGCTCCTGGAGACCCCTCCCCATCCGTGTTCAAGTATGGATTCTGGGGCTTGTGGCTGCGGGGCTGGGGGACCAGGGTCCTTTCTGTAGAGACAGCCCAGTCCTTTTCTCCTGGAGACCCCTCCCCAATGTGTACAGAGCAAGTATGGGTTCTGGAGCTTCTGGGAGTAGGGGGCTGTGGGACCAGGGTCCTTTCTGCACAGACAGCTGTGCCCCTTGTTCCTGGAGACCCCTCCCCAATCAGGTGCAAGCAGGTACATCCTCCGGGGCTTCCAGGTGCAGGGCTTCAGGCTCAGACCTACCCCTGCAGGCCCCCCATCACCCCTTCAGCCCCAAGTCTGGCTGCTTCTTCCGCCCTCTTCATGTCAACCAACTTCCACAAAGCATGGCCTCTCCTTAGCTCTCCCCTCTCCGGTCCATGGCCTCTCACCCCTCCAGCCTTTCTCTGGCCTCTGTCTCATGTATGTCTTATCTGCCTTGTGACAGGTGTTATGAGAGTCCCCAGACACCAGGAGGGAAAGAATGAGAAGCATGTGCCCCCTCCTGCTGCCCCGACCCACTGCTCCGCTCCACGCTTGGTACTAAAGATAGCTGAGGTGCTGGCCTCTGAACAGCAGCCCTGCGCTCAGAGGGAGGGTCAGGTCCTGCCAGCCGGGACCTTCTCTTCGACACCCTTGGCTCCTGGAGAACCCTGCCTCCTGCCTCCTCAGCTGTTGCAGGGACCATGGCCAACAGGGTGCTGGAGACTGGACACCTTCCCACCCCGGCCCATCCGCCAAAGATGTCAGAGTCCCGAGCAAGGAGTCTGAGCTCTGAAACCTGCGGCCCGAGTCTCCTCAAACTCTCGGGTGATTTCCTTCTGTTTCCCAGCTCAGCTGAGGAGCCCCCACCAAAGGCAAACGCGCCCGTCCTCACCTCTGCCCCATCCTGTCACCACCCAGGTGGCCTGAGCAGATGTCACCTATAAGCCACTAACTCTACCCCATCTCCACCCCCAGGAATCGCCAGGATCCCTGCTAGGGTCACAGGCTGCTAGAGTCAGAATCCAGAGATGTCTGACCTAAAGACCTCCAGAGGTCACTGAATTGAACCTCTGGTGTTCAGAGGGGGAAACTGAGGCTGGGGGGGTTATGCAGGGAGACTCAGCAAGGCAGTAGGAGAGTCAGAAGCAGGTTTCCTGGCCGTGGGCCTCCCCACCTCCACCCTTGCCCAGCCTGAGACCCCTGGCACAGGGGTAGGGCAGAATGCCGAACTGGGACCGGACTTGGGGAAGAATAAGCCCCAGGTTCCTGTCCCAGCGCTCGGCCTCCTGGGGCTGGGCCAGCCTCTTGGGTCGACCCGCCTTTGTCCCAGGTCTCCTCCTGAGCCCAGCCTGCTTCCGGTGTCTTTGCCTCTGGGCGGACTCAGATCTGGTCTCCCCACCCTGAGACCCCAAATCTGAGGCCTTTCCACATGGCAGGACCATGGCTCAGAGCAGAGCCATCCACCCAGGTTCTAGGCCACTGTGTGTGGGGATCTGGGCTCAGGCCTGGGCGGCCTCTCTGAGAGCTCCTGCGGGGTCCTACTAACTCATGTCACCTTCATTGTGGATTCTTTGTCTGAGGTTCTTCCGCTCACCCACAGCTGCCCGCCCTTCCTTCCTTCCTTCCTTCCTTCCTTCCTTCCTTCCTTCCTTCCTTCGTATTGAGGATTGAATTCAGCACCATTCTAACTCTGAGCTACACCCCCAGCCCTTTTTATTTTGAAACAGATCTTGCTAAGTTGCTGAGGACCTCATTAAATTGTTGAGGCTAACCTCGAACCTGTGATCCTCCCGTCTCAGCCTCCCAAGTACTGGGATTACAGGTGTGCACCATCATGCCCAACTCCACCTCCTTTTCCCCCTCAGTGCCGCTGCTGAGACACCCACCCCACAGGGTCCAGAGGGCCCCGCTTCGAGGCCCAGCTGCGCCATGCAAGGCAGAGGGGCAGTTTACTCACGAGGGTCCTGCTTGGCTGGCGGATGCTTGGGGTCTGTAGCAGGTGCGCTTACGGGTCTGTCTCCCACTAGAGTTTCTTGTTTGGGATGGGTTCTGTTCTGAACTTGGTCAGAAGTCGCCTCGCTGCCCGGGCTGTGGGTCTCTGTTCTCTGCCAGCCCCGGCAGCTGCCTTTATCTGGCTGGTTAGGGGGTGGGCCAGAGTGGGGGCGGGCGGCAGAGGCTAAGTTCAGAGCATTAAGTGGTTCGGTTATTTTTAGGGCTTGTGGAAGTCACTCTTCCATCCTGGGGAATCAGTTACATGTCCTTTGGGCTGGGGAGGGGCGGTAGAGGGAGTGGGGAGAGCTTCCTTCACCCAAAGTCCACACTGAGAATTAGGGTCAGTGACTCAGCCGGGGTATGAGATGGGGTGTCCGGACTATTTTGAGGGAATGAATAAGGAGGGCCATTGGACAACTGGATGGCTCTAATCCTTTGTGCCTCCTTCTGTCTGACTATTGCGGACATGTCTGTACCACCATGCCAGGAGATCGCAGGCTCCGGAAGGCAGGGCCGGCCTGTCCTGTCCCCAGCCGGGACACCTCTCCCCCCCTGCCCCTCTGCCCCAAACCTTTCCCCTTTCTTATGCCTTCCTTCTCCCGTCCCACAGCGCAACTCCACACAGCCTGGAGGGAAGTGGATTTAGGGGAATGTCTGACCTCAGCGCTCTGCCAGGGCCCCGATTTATCAAAGAATCCCATGGAATGGTTCTGTGGTTTCCAATCCGGTTATCTGGATCCTCGTCTACTTCTAGACTCTTCTCTCTGACTCAGGGCCCAGACTTCCTGGGAATGGAGGGGAGGGGACGGTGGCGTGTGGGAGCTGAGTGTGGGTTATTTCTGACCCTGGAGTCATCGGCTTCCCAGTCACAGATGGGGGGGGGGGTGTCACACCCGCCTCCTCTTCCCTGCCTCAGCCCCAGGGACCTGGCACTCAGGCTGGCGTGGAGGGACGTCCGGGGTCCATCCCCAGCAAATGGGACAGAGGCTTTTGTCCCAGGTGGGAGGCTCGGCCTGCTCCCCGTCTGAGAGTAGAGAAATGCTCAGTGCGGGAATGCCCCCTGCGCCCAGGGTGAGGCCAAATGTGGCTCCCTTTTTCCATGGGGTCAATGTTAGTCATGCACTATCAGCCTCGGGGGGAGGGTGGCAGTGGGGGTCTCTGGGGACCCCTCTCTCTTCCTCCGCTCTTTTCTACCCTTCTACCCACAGCCCAGGCTCCTGAATAGAATTTATGGCTGTGTATTGAGGGTGAACAACCAACCCAGCTGCGTGTCTCTGAGGAGTTTCCTGAAGTGTCAGGTTCGTGATCTTACCAAGGACTACCAGGGAGCCGATTCCGATGCAAAACACACGAGGGTCCTTTATTCAAGCTCGAGCTTGGGCCTCCACCGTGCACCAACGCAGTGGTCACAGGGAGAAGCCCCTTGCTCTCCGAGAACAAAGCTTTTATCCCCCAAGGAGGCAGCCCACCTCACCTTTACATTGATAGGCTAGTTTAAAACATAAACTTATTGGCGTTCTCTGGTTGGTTTAACTTTCGTGCCTTAGGTAAGGGTCATCGTTAGGGAAGCTTTAACCTTGTATGGTGACCTCTTTCAGGATGGGCGGAGGGGCCTGCTGACTCTGGTCAGAGTAGCCTCGCCCAGCCCAAATTTTTTGGATTTCTAAACCCAGGTGTGTTTGACACCAATTGGCTGTGTCTAGGGGTTGCTAGGGACAAGATCAGATTACAGGGTGTGGGGGCAATATGCTATAGAGACTTAACTTCTAGAAAACAGGTACTTAAGCCTATTTTACTTAAAGCTTTAACTAAAGCCTGTTATGGCTTTATTTTGGCTCTTCATCCCCAGAGCGAAAGAGTTTCAGTTTTAAAACTGGGAAAGTAGCCGGGCGTGGTGGCGAACGCGTGTAATCCCAGTACTTGGGAGGCGCCAGCCTCAGCTACTTAGTGAGGCCCTCCGAAACTTCGTGAGACCTGATTTCAAAATAAAGGATAAAAAATAGGGCCGGGGATGTAGCTCAGAGGTAGAACGCCCCTGGGTTCAATCCCCAGTACCTGCAAAAAAAAAAAAAAAAAAGAAAAAAAGAATAAAACTGGGAAAGTGGCTGGGTGGGGTGGCGCGTACTGGCAATTCCAGCTACTCAGGAGGCTAAGGCCAGAGGATCACAAGTTCGAGGCCAGCCTCGGCAACTTAGCAAGACTCTGTCCCCAAATAAAAATTAAAAGGGTTGGGATATAGCTCAGTGGTAAAGTGCCCCTGGGTTCAATCCCTAGTACTTAAAAAAAAACCCAATAAAATAAAAGGGCCGGGGGCTGTAGTCAGTGGTAGAATTTTTGCCTTGCATGTGCCACACCCTGGGTTCAGTCCCCAGTATAGTAAGACAAAAACAAACAAACAAACAACAACAAAAAAAAAACACCGGGAAAGTTCTAAGAAAACCGGATAAGTTGGTTGTTCTATATATCATGATCTAACAGTATCACGTCATCAGGATGTTAATTATGAAGCTGTTGAGGCAGTAAATCGAGGATGATGATGATGATGATAATTATTATTATTATTATTATTATTATTGTATTTTGTAGTGCTAGGCATTGAACCCAAGGGCATTCTAGTTCTGAGCTACACCTCCAGCCCTATTTTATTTTTTTATTTTGAAACAGGGTCTCACCAAGTTACCATGTGCTGGCCTCCAATCTGCAATCCTCCTGCCTCAGTCTTCCAAGTACTGGGATCCCAGGTGTTGGCCACCACACCCAGCAAACTGGGCACTATTTGTCAGAGCATCTTTGATGGTGTTAAGAAGGTAAACTGAGGTACCCTACATTTTCATAGAGTTTATTTGAGTAAACAGTGACTTATGAATCAGCTCCTAGACAGGAGTGGAAGGCCAGGGAAGCTTCCATAGGACAGTCACAGAAAGAAAGCCAGGACAGTCTCCAATTGGTTACAGTTACAGGGCGGCCTTATTTGGGCTACCCTGTTGTGAAGTCTCTAGTTATAGGAGTTTGTTGGCTGCTTCTGATGTGTGGAGCTTAAGCTCTGTTCTTTTTTTTTTTTTTTTTTTTTGAGGTACTGGGATTGAACCCAGGGGCATTCTACCTCTGAGCTACACTCTCAGCCCTATTTTTTGTTCTTTATTTTGAAACAAGGTCTCACTAAGTTGCAAAGGGCCTCACTAAGTAGCTGAGGCTGGCCGCGAACCTGCAATCCACTGGTCTCAGCCTCCCAAGTACTGGGATTACAAGTGTGCGCCACCACGCCCTGCAAGTTCTGTTGTTTAACACAGGCATCTGTAAGAAATAGCTCCAGTGAAGTTTCACTTATGCGCAAATTGGGCGAGGGTGGGTCACCCAGGAGGCCTAGTGGGTTGTGGCTGCTTAGGATTCCTCAGTCTGGTCTCCACCTTGATTGACTTCAAGGTAGAGATCTGGTGCATCTCCCCCCTGAGCCCCATTTGCGAATGAGGCTGGGAATGGATAACCACACTGAGGTTGAACCACTGCACTGATGGATTGATCAGCCAAAGGCAGAGAGGCGCTGGGGACGGGGTGCAGGGGAAATGGGGGTGCAGGGGGACGGGGAAGTTGTTTTCCAACTCTCACAGTCTGTCCTACTGCTTCCAGGTCTCCAAGGCCTTTCTCCTGCCGACTTCTCTCCAGGGGGGATCCGCCATAGTTGGGGATTGGGCATAAGTTCATGCCTGAGCCTCCTCCTGCCACACTAAGGAGGGGCTCCGGGAGAGTAGCTGGTAGCCGGCCCAGGAATGATTAGGAGCCTGGCTGCTTGGGTTTGAATCCTGCCTGTGACACTTTCTAGCTGTGTGACCTTGGCAAGTTTCTTACCCCTTTATAAAAATGAGACAGGAGAGCTGGGCGTGGTGGCGCACACTTGTAATCCCAGTACTTGGGAGGCTGAGACCGGAGGATCCAGGTTCGCGGCCAGCCTCAGCTACTTAGTGAGGCCCTCTGCAACTTAGTGAGACCCTATTTCAAAGATAAAAGAATATGGCTGGGCATGATCCCAGTACTTTGGGAGGCGGAGACCAGAAGATCTGTGTTCGCGGCCAGCCTCAGCTCTCTCTCTCTCTCTCTCTCTCTCTCTCCTTAGTGAGGCCCTCCGCAACTTCGTGAGACCCGGTTTCAAAATAAAGTATAAAAAATAGGGCTGGGGGTGTAGCGCAGAGGTAGAACACCCCTGGGTTCAATCCCCGGTACCGCAAAAACAAAAACAAAAACAAAAAACAAAGATAAAAGAATAAAAAATAGGGCTGGGGGTGTAGCTCGGAGGTAGAATGCCCCTGGGTTCAATCCCCAGTACCTCCAAAAAAAAAAAAAAATGAGACAGGAGGATCACAGGTTCGAGACCAGCCTCAACAACTTAGCGAGACCCTGTTTAAAAATAAGCTGGGCGTGGTGGCTCACGCTTGTAATCCCAGTACCTGAGAGGCTGAGACAGGAGGATTGCAGGTTTGAAGCCAGCCTCAGCAACTCAGTGAGGCTTGCATCAACTTGGTGAGACCCTGTTTCCAAATAAAAAATAAAATAGGGCTGGGGATGTAGCTTGGAGGTAGAATGCCTCTGGGTTCAATTCCCAGCACCACACACACACACATAAACACACACAAAATAAAATAAAATAAAATAAAATAAAATGGACTGGGGGTGTATCTCAGAGGAGGTAGAGTGCATCTGTGTTGTTCAATCCCCCCCCCCACACACACTATAGGACGGACACAGAAGGAAAGCCAGGACAGTGTCTAATTGGTGTGCCAATTATATCTATGTGTGTGTGTATACATATGTATTTGTGTGTGTATATGTGAGATCTTTTATATATATGTATATATGTATATATAGAGACAAATAGGTAATAGATATGCATTTGTGTGTATATATGTGATATATATATATAAATAGAGATCTTACATATATACACACAAATGCATATCTATTACATGGAGAGAGAGAGAGAGAGAGAGAGAGAGAGAGAGAGAGAGAAATAGATAATAGATACAGACACATGCTACACATTTAGAACAGCACCGGCACATGGTGAGCTCAGTAGATGAACAGGTGAAGTCAGTTTTCCCTGGAGCTCAGCCCCCTGCATTCCCTGCAGGTCTCAGATGCTGGCACGGCCTCTTGGTCCAAAGGCGGATGCCCTTAAGGGCACTGGCTGGCAGTCATGGCTTCCCCCTGGCTGAGAGGCAGACCCTGGTGGTAGGAAACAGCTTGGGAGTGCCAGGCTGGGTCTGTTCCAGGTCTACAAGGACAGGTCTGCTCTGTTTCTTGATATCAGAGAACCATCTGAATTTGAAGAAGGGATTTTTCTGCTCTGGGATCAGCTTCAAGGCCGGGCAGATGTGAGGGGAGTTTCCGCCCTCCTGCTGGGACAGAGCAGAGGACGGCTTCTGCGAGTGGGATCTTTGGTTGAGATCTTCCAAGTGCAGAATCTGAGCCAGCATTTGAGTGTAAGTGACTTAACTGGGAGAGGATCCCAGGAACGTAGTGAGGGGGTGGAGGGCGGGTGCTGAGGGAGGAGCGGGCCGCCTCTGTGAGCAACTGGGCCTCAGCGCCTAGCTTCTTTTTCAGATAGTTCACTGGTAGTGTGTAGAAAAAAACCTGATTATTTATTTATTTATTTTTTGCGGTACTGGGGATTGAACCCAGGGGCATTCTACCTCCAAGCTACACCCCCAGCCCTATTTTTTATTCTTTATTTTGAAACAGGGTCTCACTAAGTTGTGGAGGGCCTCACTAAGTAGCCGAGGCTGGCCTCAAACCCAGATCCTCCGCTCTCAGCCTTTCACGTACTGGGATTACAAGCGTGCGCCACCACGCCCGGCCAAAACTAATTATTTAAAATTTATTTTCTATTTTTAGTTGACACTGTCATTTGCACCTGATTTTTATAGGTTAATTTTGTATCCTGCAACTTTACTGAATCATTTATTAGTTCTAACATTCTTTTTCTTTTTTTTAATATTTTCTATACATAAGAATCGTATCATTGGCAAACAAGGGCAAGGACAATTTTACTTCTTTGGTTTGGATGCCTCTTATTTCTTTTTCTTGCCTAATTGCTCTGGCTAGGACTTCTAGTGCTATGTCTGTTCAACACAGGTGTGGTGACAGTGGGCATCTTTACCTTGTTCCTGATTTTTTTTTTTTTTTTTGGTGGTACTGGGGATTGAACCCAGGGATATTTTACCTCGGAGCTACACATCCAACCCTATTTTTGAATTTTGAAACAGGGTCTCACTAAGTTGCTGAGGGCCTTGTCAAGTTGCTGAGAGCCTTGCTAAATTGCTGAGGCTCAAACCTGTCTCACCCTCCCAAGTAAGGGGATTACGGGGTGTGCCACCACGCCTGGCTCCCTAGCTCTTTTTATTTCTTATTTGGAAACAGGGTCATGCTAAGTTGCTGAGGTTGGCCTCGAACCTGAGATCCTCCTCTCTCAGCCTCCCAAGTACTGGGATTACAAGTATGGGCCACCATAATCAGCTTGCAATTTTTTGATGTAGTTGATTGAAAACTGTTTAGTAACCTGGGCAGTAGGGAAAGGGGGTGCGGGGGCTGTCGCCAGCTGCCTGGCTTGAGGAAGTGTGTGGGTGGGACACTGTCTCCCAGGCTGGGCCTGGGGAGGAGGGGGAAGGAGTCCCTGGGGTGGTGGACAGAGCTGGGAGATGAGGGTACCTGGGTCTTCTGAAGAGCTGGTCTTCAAGGGGTCAAGGACTCAGACCTGGTGCTCAGGAGGGAGGACCGGGCTGGCCTGTTTCTGTTCAGATGGGAATCGAGGCTGTGAGAGGGGAGGATATCCCGGGGCTGTGAAGGGAAGCAGGCCGAGGGCTGGACTGGGAGAAGCAGGACTTTTGAAAAATGGCAGAAAAGAAGTAGCAGCCAGAGAGATGGGGACAGAGCCTCAAGAACAGTTAGTTATGGGAGATGTTGGGGAGAGAAGCTCTTTTGAGGAGGGAAGAGAAACAGCATCCTGTGCCGTGCAGGTGTTTGGGCCAGGCCAGCGTCAGCAGGGCTGGGGGCTCTGTGAGCGCCCGAGGACTCTGAGCAGAGCAGCCAGGAGGCCGGAGGGAGCGAAGCCCACAGTGGAGGGCGGGGAGGGCAGAGGGGTGAGCATAGACCATTCTGTCAATAACTCCTCTAGTCCTCAGAGTTCTGAATCAATACAGGCGCCAGGATTAGTGTTACAAACAAACACAACAACAACAACAACAACAACAAATAAATCAGTCATCAGGAAAGTGCCTTGTAAAAGTAGAACGGCCTAGGGCAAGAGAGGGGTGCATAGCTCCAAAGGTAGAGGGGAGTCCTGGGTGGTGGCACACACCTGTCATCTCAGTACTTGGGAGGCTGAGACAGGAGAATCACAGGTTCGCGGCCAGCCTCAGCAACTTAGCAAGGCCCTTTGCAACTTAGTGAGACCCCGTTTCAAGATAAAGAATAAAGCTGGGCGTAGTGGCTCATGCCTGTAATCCCAGTCCAGCAATGTAGAGACTCTCAGCAACCTAGCAAGATCCTGTTTAAAGAAAAAGCTGGATATGGTTGCACACAGTTGTAATCCCAGTACTTGGGAGGCTGAGACAGGAGAATTGCAGGTTCAAAGCCAGCCTCAGCAACTTAGTGAGGCTCTCAGCAACCTGGTGAGACCCTGTTTTCAAATAAGAAATAAAATTGGGCTGGGGGGGTATAGCACAGAGACCGAATACCTCTGGGTTCAATCCCCAGTACCAAAAAAAAAAAAAAAAGAAAAGAAAAGAAAAGAAAAAGGCTGGGGTGTAGCTCAGAGGTAGAATGCTCCTGGGTTCAATCCCCAGCCGTAGAGGGAAAATAGCTGACATTACCACCAGTGCCCAGGAGGTGGCAGCACCCCCATCATCTTGCGGGACCACACAGACATTTCATTTATTTTATTCTACAAAAATGCTTTGTACAGCTGCTATGTGCTGGACTTTGGGCTAAGCACTGGAGATAAAACACGTATGTGTTATATTTTATACATATATATGCATGTGTCAAATCTCATAGAGCCTGCATTTTAATTGAGGAGGGAGACAACACATGAGTGAATTATCTTCATAACTGTCAATTAACTCTCCAAACTCCAAAATTTTGTCTTCTCCAGGTTAAAGAGGAGCCATTCTAGAATGTGTGATCCCTTGAAAGATCACGTTACATGAAGAACGGTTTTGCACCTGTGGAGATCCAAAACGGACTTCGCGGCATCCCGATCATTTTAAGCCTAAAAACAGCTTAACAAACAGCCCCCCCCGGGGGGGGGCAAGAAACCTGCTCTAAACTTCCCCGACAGACTTAGCAAGGACATCCTGATAAATCCATCTGCCATAAATCCCTCTGTGGGATATCTGCAGCCAGAGAGGGGTCTAATCTTTATCACTGGAGCGAGTGACTAAAACCAACTGTGCAGAAACTGCCCGGCCTCCCGCCCATCCTTCCATAGAAGCCCTGTCTGCCTCCCTTCCCTTGATAAGTGGGCATATAAACTGCTGTTTTGGGCTGTTTGGGAAGTCAATTCATCTGAAAGGTCCCTTCCATCAATAAACCTTGTCTTTTCTTCTATTAATGTATCTGTCGTTAGCTAGTACATAGGCCTGGAACCTAACTTGGTTGAAGGAAAGGTTTCCCCCGGACAAGAGTGTAGATGATCACTTAAGATCCATCTGACGCTGGATTTGATCTTCCTGCCTGGCCGATGTCACTGCACAGCAAAGAAGACATCCACCCACTCTTTCTCTCTCTCCCACATCACTTGGGTTAGAAGAAGAGCGGGTCTTGGAGACTCTACTGGAGGTCAGCACAGGGTCCCGGCCCCAGGTGTACACTTTGACATGAGGATTATTTTGAGCTGAAGGCGACTGAGAAGAAGCAGATACAAGAAAACATTTTCCTCCCTCCTCCATTTGAAAGTAGGACGGATCTTTACAAAGCTGCCCCTCCTTGCTCTTCCTGGGAAAGACAGACTGAAGACAACGTTAGACCCTGATCGGCCTAGAGAGGGCGCCAGAGGAATCACAAGTAAACAGCACTGACCAGCCATCCTCTACCGGGACCTTCCCTCATACCTGCCTTCCCACCCTGCTCCAGGCTGTCCCTGGAGACTCAAGCTCTGTTCCCCTTGTCTTGATACCTCTTCAAAAATTTATTGATCCCTGGCGAAGATGCCAGAGTTCTAAGCCAAGTCTTTGAGAGCTGCTCTTTCTCTAAGTTTTCTCCCAGGTGTATGTGAATATCTATGTCAATAAGCTTCTTTTTTTTTTTTTTTTTTTTGCAGTACTGGGATTGAACCCAGAGGCATTCTACCTCCGAGCTACACCCCAGTCCTTTTTATTCTTTATTTTGAAACCGGGTCTCTCTAAGTTGCGGAGAGCCTCACTAAGTAGCAGAGGCTGGCTGCAAACCCAGATCCTCCTGTCTTAGCCCCCCAAGTACTGGGATGACAAGGGTGCGCCACCACACCTGGCTCTATGTCAATAAACTTCTGAGCCGGGCCTGGTGGTGCACGCTTGTCATCTCAGTACTTGGGAGGCTGAGACAGGAGGATCACAGGTTCAAAGCCAGCCTCGGCAACTTAGTGAGGCTCTCAGCAACCTAGTGAGACCCTGTTTCCAAATAAGACATAAAATCAGGCTGGGGGTGTAGCTCGGAGGTAGGATGCCTCTGGGTTCAAACCTCAGCACCAAAACCAAACAAACAAACTTCTGGGTTATTTTTCTGTCTGTCTGTCTCTCTCTGTACTAGGGGTTGAATCCAGGGGTGTCCTACCTCCAAGCTACCCCCAAGTCCTTTTTAATATTTTATTTATTTATTCATTCATTTATTTTTGTGGTGCTGATTGAACCCAGGGGCATTCTACCTCCAAGTTACACCCCCAGCCTTTTTAAAATTATTTATTTGTTTATTTATTTATTTATTGTGGTACTGGAGATTGAACCCAGAGGCATTCTACCTCCAAGCTACACCCCCCAGCCCTAGTTTAGTTTTATTTTGAAACAGGGTCTCAGAGCTAGGTTGATGAAAGGCTCACTACTTGCTCAGGCTGTCCTTGAACCTGCGATCCTCCTATCTCAGCCTCCCAATTACAAGCGTGTGCCACCATGCCTGGCTCTATTTTTTTTTTTTTTTTTTGCGGTACCGGGGGTTGAACGCAGGGGCGTTCTACCTCCGCGCTACGCCCCAGGCCCTATTTTTTTTATGCTTTATTTTTGAAACCGGGTCTCACGAAGTTGTGGAGGACCTCACTAGGTAGAGACAGAGAGAGAGAGAGAGAGAGAGAGAGAGAGAGGAGAGAGATCGAGCGATCGTGCGCGCGCATGTGCACTAAGGTTGGCCGAGAACCCGGATCCTCCGGTCTCCGTCTCCCAAAGTACTGGGATTACAAGCGTGCGCCACCACGCCCGGCCTCTATTTTTTGTTTTGAAACAGGGACTTGCTAGGTTGGTGAGAGTCTTGCTAAGTTGCTGAGGCTGGTCTCCAACCTGTGATTCTCCTATCTCAGCCTCCCAAGTACTGGGATTACAAGCATGAGCCACCATGCCCAGCTATTTTTTTAAATTTATTTATTTTTTGTGGTACTGGGGATTGAACCCAGAGGCATGTTACCTCCAAGCTACACCCCAGCCCTATTTTTTATTCTTTATTCTGAAACAGGGTCTCGCTAAGTTGCAGAGGGCCTCACTAAGTAGCTGAGGCTGGCTGCAAACACAGATCCTCTGGTCTCAGCCTCCCAAGTACTGGGATTTCAAGTGTGCGCCACCATGCCCGGCTTCTTTTTTTAATTTTGGAACAGGGTCTTGCTAAGTTGCTGAGGGTCTTCCTAAATTGCTAAGGCTGGCCTCAAACCTGCTATCCTCCTGTCTCAGCCTCCCAAGTACTGGGATGATAGGTGTATGCCATTGCACCTGGCTTGTTAATCTCTTTTGTTACAGGGTCCCAGCTCAGAATTGAGAAGGGTAGAGGGAACATTATTTTCCCTCCCCTAAGTTATTTATTTACGTACGTCACGGTACCGCCAGTTTGGCTACACACAATGAAGGGCTGGTATGTTCCAGGAAGCAGCCGCAGGAAGGGAAAGGCATGCTTTCTTGTTTTCAAAGTGATCGTGGTCAGGAGGGTAGCTGGGTTCTGCTTGTTTTGACTCGTTCTGGGTAATCGCCTCTGAGTGGAATGTAAATCAGCAGGTGGCTGATGACACAGAGACTGGAGGGAAAAAGAATCCACCGATAGCTCTTGTATCATTCTGCCAGGGTGGCTATAACGAAATACCATAGGCTGGCCGTTGAGCAGCGCACAACCATTTCCCACAGTGCTGGAGACAGGACGTCCCGGTCACCGTGCTGACGGAGCCAGGCCCTGACGATGGTGGCCACCGGCTCACTGTGTGCCCAATTGACCTCTTCTCTGTGTGCCTGCACTCAGAGACTGAGCGAACTCTGCTCTCTCTTTCTCTTCTTCTAAGTGAGCTAATGTCATCATGGGGCCCCACCTTCATGACCTTATCTGAACCTAACTCCCAAGAGAGCCGGGCGTGGCGGTGCACACCTGCAATCTCAGTACTTGGGAGGCTGAGACAGGAGGGTCGTAGGTTTGTGGCCAGCCTCAGCTACTTAGTGAGGCCCTCCGCAACTTAGTGAGACCCTGTTTCGAAATAAAGAATAAAAAATAGGGCTGGGGCGTAGCTCGGAGGTAGAATGCTCCTGGGTTTAATCCCCAGCACCACACACACACTCACAAAAAGAGCAATTAATTCTGGTGTGTTGGCACACACATGTAATCTCAGTACTTGGGAAGCAGAGATGGGAGGATTGCAGGTTCAAGGCCAACCTCAGCAACTTAGTGAGGCCCTCAGCAATTTCATGAGACCCTGTTTCAAAATAAGAAAGAAGCCAGGCGTGGTGGTGCACGCTTGTAATCCTAGTACTTGGGAAGCTGAGACTAGAGGATCCAGGTTCGAGGCCAGCCTCAGCCACTTAATGAGGCCCTCCGCAACTTAGTGAGACCCTGTTTCAAAACAAAGAATAAAAAATAGGGCTGGGGAGTAGCTCGGAGGTAGAGTGCCGCTGGGTTCAATCCCCAGTGCCAAAAACAAAACAAAACAAAACAAGAAAAGAAATAACCTTGCATGGTGGCACACGCTTGTAATCCCAGTACTTGGGAGGCAGAGACCGGAGGATCCGGGTTTGTGGCCAGCCTCAGCTACTTAGTGAGTCCCTCCGTAACTTAGTGAGACCCTGTTTCAAAAAATAAAGAATAAAAAAAAAATCAGGCTGGGGGTGTAGCTCAGAGGTAGAATGCCCCTGGGTTCCATCCCCAGGACTGCAAAAAAAAAAAAAAAAAAAAAGAAATAAAATAGGGCTGGCGGTGTAGAGCAGAGGTAGAATGCCCATGAGTTCAATCCCTAGTGCCAAAAAAATAAATTGATTAATAATAATAATTAAAAGTAATTTTCTGCCCTGGACCTTCCCTTCCGTACTTTCCTGAGATAGATTTACTATTCTCCATCCTTGTCTTTCTTAGTGTAGTCTCGGATTTTGTCGGAATGCATCATAAATACCATGGAAGGTGTGTTTATTCTACCATCACGCTGTCCTGGCGACTGAGCTGGGTCTGGAATTCTAGAGCTTTGAAGGCTGGCTTTCTGTCTTCTAGTCCACACGACTGCTTGTACTTTTCCTTTGCTGTGACAACTTTCATTGCGGCTATCACCTATTATTTTGTGCCGGAAGCTTTTAAGGTCTGATTCTGAAACTTGACCCCGAGTGTCTAGTGGTGGGTCTTTTTCCATTCGGTCTCCTCCTCCTGGCTTGGGGATGGGTTGGGACTTCCCACCGGAGGATTGTGTCTTCGGTCATCTACAAGAATTAACTTTATGTCAACTATGAGTGGGCCACCACAATCCACGAGACATTTTTGCGAAGTCAACAGTAAAACTGATCTGGACCAAGATGAAGAGACAGAAAACAGTTTTTAAAAAGCCAGAAAAAGTTCAAGGAACTGAAAGTTTGAAAGTGCTGAGTGGTGTCTCTGTCGGCACACGACCACTCAAACCTCAGTCGGCCCGCAGTGCTACTCAGCAACTCCCCTGACCACCCATCCCCTTCGCTCCCCTCCTCCCCGCCTCCGCCATAAACATCTTTTCCTCTTTCCAGACCTCGAGTGGAGCCTCGCCATCTCATCTCAGCTCACGACCTCAGCTCCGAGTTCCCCAAAGAGGAGAAGAGTCGAGAGAATGTTCCAGAGCTCCCACCTGCAGATCTGCACAGTCACCTGCCTGGCTCCCATAGATTTCCTCTTATTATGGTGTCATTGGCTCCACTCTCAGCTCAGGTCGGCTCCTTCCCTCTCCCTGAGGACACGCACCCCACGCTCTGTCCTCTGCAGGGTCACCACCCGCCCCCCTGCCCATCTGCAGGAAACACACGCTACAGTTCATTGCCTTTCTTGCTTCTTCCCTTTGCAGGCAAATTTCTTGAAATTTCTGTGTTTGTTGCCTCTAATTCCTCCTCTCCCATTCTCTCTCTCTTTTTTTTTTTTCAGTACTGGGGATTGAACCCAGGGGCATTCTACCTCCGAGCTCCACCCCCAGCCCTATTTTTTTATTCTTTATTTTGAGACAGCGTCTCACTAAGCTGTGGAGGGCCTCACTAAGTAGCTGAGGCTGGCCGCGAACCTGCGATCATCCTGTCTCAGCCTCCCAAGTACTGGAAATACAAGTGTGCACCACCACGCCCGATAGGCCCGTTCTCTCTTAATCAACATTTTTGCCCCCACAGGGCTCCCCAGACACAGCTTGTCAAGATCCGCAGTCACGTCCTTGGAACTGAATCCAGAGGTCAATTCTCAGGCCTCAGCTTCCGCTGGCGGCCAGGGACCGCTCCTCCTCCACCTGGTGTCCAGCAGCCGACCTCCTGTTCCCTACTGCTGGCTGTCCCCCAGCTGCGCGCCCCCCATACTGGAGTCTCCAGGACGACGACGACAACAACTTCAACAGCTTCTCCTGCTCCTCCTGCTCCTCCTCCTCCCCCCCCCTCCTCCTCCTTCCTCCTTTTTCTCCTTCTCCTTCTCTCCTTCTCATTCTTTTTTGTGTTATTGGGGATCAAACCCTAGGAAAGCCCTCTACCACTGAGCTGCATCCCCAACCCACCTCTTATTTATATTTCCTGAGGTTCTTTTTAAAAGAAATATACAGGTCGGGCATGGTGGCGCACGCTTGTAATCCCAGTACTTGGGAGGCTGAGACAGGAGGATCTGGGTTCATGGCCAGCCTCAGCTACTTAGTGAGGCCCTCTGCAACTTAGTGAGACCCTGTTTCAAAATCAAGAATAAAAAATAGGGCTGGGGGTATAGCCCAGAGGTAGAATGCCCCTGGGTTCAATCCCTGGTACTTCAAAAAAAGAGAAATATGTATATATATATTTATATTACTGTATATATATTGCATATGTATATATACAGTCCTAACTTCTCTGATCTCCACTCATGTATTTA